>VJMY01000156.1:0-132290 GCA_009869795.1 Neelides sp. FZ-2019
TAATCAATCGTGAGTTTATTTGAAGTCTTAAATATTTAAACTTATTGGCAAAATCAGCTTTAACTTTAACTAACTTTATTTAACTTTAATTAACCATCCACCACCACTTTAAACACTTCTTTAATTGAATCTCCAATGAACAGGAATGCTTGAAGTTGACGGCGAACGAGCACCAACTTTGAGGCAAAGAGGACTTCAAGTCATGTTGGCTCCCCCAAAGCCTTTCGGCATCATTGACAAAAGGGAAATCGTAGAAGGAAATTTAGCCGTAAGTCGATTAACTTTACTGGTTATTATCTGATTATTTAATTAATTGCATCATTAAATGAAATATACATTTTATAATTCAATTATTAAAATTGTCTTTCCTTAATTCATTTATGATGTTAAAACTAATGTATGTCCAAATGAACTAATTTATCGCATTTTTAAACAAAAATGTTTTTGTTTGTAGTTTTTTAGACTTAAAACATTATTGATATTTTTCTTAAATTGTTTTCCTAGATTGGAGATAGTCAACCAGTGGAATTGATTGTAAATGAAAGCATCATCTCATTGCTTTTGAAACTTCATTCAAAGTTCAGCGGAAATCCAGACAGCTACGTTCCGTTCTGGGAGTCTCCCGAGGGAACGCATCTCATCCAAGAAGCCGTAGCTGGAGTCCAAAACGGTCTCACTGTCGAGAAAGAAAGCGTCATAGACCCAGACACGGGCTTGCCAGATGTCAAAGTGACTTACTCAAATGCTCAACTCTACGCCCTCCTCCACGATAGAAAGATTGACTCTCGGATTGGAGATGGGGAATTTTTCCTCAAAAAGATCCTTGATAGCATAGCAAAAGACGAGAGTTGCAAGGAGCATATCCTCGAGGTGCGGGAGAACCTTTGGCCAAAGAAATGCGAAAACGAGGAGGAAACACGTGCACGTGAAGAACGAGAAAAAGAAGAGAAAAGGAGGAAAGCGAGGGAAAGGCGAGAAAAACTCATGGCGGACTTTGCCAAGCAGCAGCAGAAGTTTATGGAGAAAGCCATGACCGAGGAGGAGTTCCGAGTCACAAACGATCCGTCTGGAATCGACGACTCCTTCATTGATGACAATTCCTTTGACTCGGATCACATGTCCATACGACCGATCGAGTACGATTGCGTCATTTGCAACCAAACGAGCCCTTCGACTCAAGAGAATCCCGTCGGCCTGGTCATTTTGCTTCAAGCGTCCTCGACGCTGGGGCATCGAAGGAAGGCTGGAGGGGAATCGCCGAGTCTTCCAACTTCGGATGATGACAGCATTGAGAACGCCTCGGCCACGACGATGACCTCGTTGAATAAGAAGAGATTGGAGCAGTTCAAGGGACATTTCGAGGCTTCGCAATGGCTCTTGTCCATTTCTGCTGGATGGGAAGGCGGAGTTCATGTTCAAACCTGCGGACATCATCTTCATCATGATTGTCTTAAGGGCTATTTGGCGGCTTTGAAATCACAACAACGTCAGCAGAATATTTCTATTGAAAGGTGTTTTTTCATTTTAATATTTAGCTTTTAATATTAATTAATTTTGATTTGATTTATTTTATTGTAATCAATTATTAATAATAATCACAGTAGGTAGTTAATACATTTTTAATAGGAGTAGATGAGTTTAATGAATAATTTTGTTTTGTATTTTAGGGGTGAATATTTTTGTCCATTCTGTCGTCAACTTGCAAACTCGTTCTTGCCGCTTTCGCCTGAATATGGAATTCGGAAAGGCGCTCTCGTGAAAGACAGGAAGGTTGGCGAAGTTCCGAACACGCCTGAAGCCACAGTTCCTGAAATCCCACCTTCTCAAGAGTCAATCGTTGCTCTCGAGGTTGTGAAGCTCTTGAGGGAATATCCATGTCCCACCGTGCCGAGCAAAATGATGGACGCGATGGCAAAAACCATGGAGGAAATGACAAATGCCACACTCTTGAAGTATCGACAGGTAATTTTTTATCAATTGGAAAAAAACTATCAGGTACTAAAAATATTTCTAATGTGCACACTAAAAAGTATATTTAGAAATATTTTTAGTACCTGATAGTTTTTCACAAAAAGGAACATTCCTATTCAATGAGAGTTCGTCAGCTTAATATTTAATATGTGTGAATTTTCAGGTTGGGAGCACAACGCATACGAAAAGTATTCTTCTCTTTCTCAATTCAATTGCGAGGACGAATTTGGAATTGGAAGTTGTGCTTCGGAACGGGAGTTTGGTTCATGAAATGGAACCCCAGCCTTCTACTTCAATGGGCTCATCGCCTTCGGCCGTCTCGAGGCGCTCATGCATTGGTTTGTGTTTAAGACTTCTTTTACATGCCATTTCACATGCCATAATAACCTAACTTATTTTTTTTAAATATGAAGGTGTTGAATAAATTAACTGCAACTCTTGTTTATTTACTATTGTTTATTAAATTAACTATTGTTTAATAAATTAAATTAATTTTCAATTGTTTAATTTGTAGTGCCATTACTTCACGTCCTCGGATTTCACTACAAGATTCTTTCAACGGATCCCTGTACTCCAAAGATTTGGGAAAGAGTACTTGGAATTCGCTTCCTTCCTGACACTGAACTTACAACTGTTGATCCAGAAGTCCCAATGCTCCTGCGAGATCCTTCGTCGATTCTCCTCCTTCTTCTCTTACAACTTCCTATGCATGTTGATCTTGGTAAGTTGTGGATAACTTCATTTAAAAATTGTTTTGAATTGTACTGTTATATACAGCAAAACAGTAGACTGTTTTGAGTATTTTTGTGATTTAAAGAAGGAATGAAGAGAGTTTTAACAAATCACGTTCTTTGTTTTACAGCTTATTTCACTAGTATGGTACAGGGTATTTATAATTTGGTTTACGTCCAAATCTTGGCTGCCATCAGCCTCCAACTTCGAGAGAAGGAACGGGAAGATTGGAAGTCGAAGACATCGCTGAACAACACAGGAGACATTTATCAATTTTATACGCTGTTTGGAACGGTCATTCGGTATCTTGAGAAATCCCCCGTTTACATCCCTGACGCGGATCTAGGCGACATGGACAATAACGTATTCTCCCGCAAGCTGGATTTGAATGAAGAAACAGAAGACTTTGAGAGTCACGTCCAAGGGCTCCTCCTTCCTTTCCTCCGCATCGCTGCCCTTCTCCACCACCACATCTACGAACAAGAGCTGCCAAGGGGCATTGACACACCGGAGAAGGAATTCGGCCACTTAGCCAATTTCCTCGGTCTGGGGATAAAGGATAAGGTGAAGGATTTCTACTCGGAGACGCCTGACCAAATCCGGGCGCATAACTTCCTTCAGTGGATTTCCCCAACGCCGCTGACGACGATCTGGACTTGGTGCCAAGACCTGACGATCTTCATTGGACGGGCCCAGATGTCAGCCCGATGTCTCATTGAGACCCAGCATGTGCTCTGGGCTCAGCCGAAATTGATGGAGTTGCCGAACGGCTATGAGGGGATTTTCCAATATTATCACCGGAAACCGTGTCAGAACTGCAAGAGCGTCCCGAAGGAACCAAACATTTGCCTCGTTTGCGGCCAAATTGTTTGCATGAGAGACTCTTGTTGCAAGACGGTCAATACGGGGATTTGCGAGGCCATTCAACACTCGATTGACTGTGGAGCCGGAACTGCCATGTTTTTGTCAATCAACTCCTCCACCATTGTGGTCGTGAGAGGAAGAAGAGCTTGTTTGTGGGGATCGGTTTATCTGGACAGCTTTGGCGAAGAGGATCGAGATCTTAAGTAATTGAAATTAAAAAATATTTTATATTTATACAAAATATGTAATTTTGATAATATTACATATTTTAATGATGATACAAATTAATTATTTTAAATTAATATTTATTGAATTATTACAAATTATTATTACAATTATTACAATTACAATTATAAGAGCAATTTTTGCGATTGATGAATTGAGTTTGTTTAATTCGAATGGAACGTAAAAATGGCATTTTTTTCAGACGGGGAAAACCATTGTTTTTATCAAAAGATCGATATGCTCTTCTTCAGCAACAATGGGTGACACACCGCTTTGATCACACGAATCGAAAATGGGTTTGGCACCGAGACAACTTGTAAGGAAAGAATCTTCTTCTTCGCATTGCCGACCATTAAGAGATAATAACGTTATTAACTTATAATATTAATTTAAAGATAAACCAATTTTTATTGGATTAACCTTTTAACTATTTATTTACCTCAATTATCGAGCTACGTTTATTATTTAGAGATGATAGTATTTTTTCAAATAGTTTATTATTTAAATCGCAGTCACTCGCACATCTTTTTTAAAAAAAATTAGGGTTGGTAATTGGGCAGAAAAGGTCTTTTGAATTCTAATTTTAAGTTTATTCTCTTCTGTTCAGTTCATAATTTTTGTTGCAATATTATTGTCTTTGAATGTTTTAAAGTTTTTGTTATGTGAAGATCATTTAATCATTGTAAGTATAGAAGGAATTGTTCTTTTTACTCATATTTTTAAAAGTTAAATGTTTAATTTATGTGTGCAAACTCAATATATCTAGTAACTCGGACTGAAATTAACTAATTGTAGACTTATGATAAGAATTCTTTACTCGAATAACTATGTTGGAAACCCCACCCGAACGATTTGTTGTGTAAATATTAAATGGAGTAACAGGTACTTATATAATCATAATGTTTTAAGATTAATTAATATAAAAATGTATGTTAGAACCTTTAATTTCTTAACATACTTTAATGATATCCTGACAAGCGTTAAGAGCCTTATATAAGACTTTTATAACTTAAGGCGCCAAAGAAGGACTTTGTTGAGTATCGTTTAAGTAATTGAAGAATAGTTTGTGTTGTTTAAAATTGTAATTATTTAAGTACTTATTACGTGTTATTAGTTTAGTTTGAGAAAATAATCTTTTTATACTAATTTAGAAAATGTAAAAAAATATTTGAGACTCAAGATAATTATATTTAAAAATTAAGAATTAAGATCATTAATACAACTTTTATCATAATACTTTATTACTAACATGTATTATAGTATTAAACATGCAATATTTTATTAATAATTAACTTTTAGAATAAAGTGCCTTTGTGAGGAAAAATTCATCGATTGAAATGACATAATTGAAATCTTCTTTAGATTTTTATTTTCTAAGGAAGATCATTCATGAGGAATGTATTTCTCAATGATCATTTATAACGCTCGTTATAAATGCATAAAAATAATAAGTATAAAATAGGCATGGAAAATAATAATTTGTTATAATAAATAAGACTATACCTCGAATCTTATATCAGGAGTTGTTTCTCAAATCCTGCCCAATGTCGTTTTAACTTTAAAAATAAAATACGAGGTAACAATGCAAAAGGATGTTCTGTGTATATTCAAAATAGCCTTACATACATCTTTGCTTATTTCCCATCTCTATAAATAAGCGTATTTAACAAGTTTAAAGTCAATTTATGTACCTATAGTGTGAACAAGTAAAGCTAAGATTTATTAAAAAATGATCGTAGCTCATAAACTTAAATGTAGTTTGTGAATCTGTGATAAATGAATTGTAATTTAATGATTTAATGACTAATAAGTAATAAACAATTGTTGAAAGTTTGCCTTCTTTATTAAATCGTTCGAAAAATGTATCATACTTAAACAAATAATTTTAATGTATCATTTATGTTACAAGTTAAATAATTAATTTAATAAAATAATATTTTAATTTTATAGCGCAATAACTGCTTTTTAAAATTTAAATTCATTTAAATACATAAACTTGAGAGCCTATAAGTGAGTTCCTAAAACTAAATCTCGGTATTAATTACATAAATTACCAATTGGACAATTAAAAAATTATCTTAGGAATGATTATTTATTCAAGTTTAAAACTATGTAATGATAAGAGACAAGAAAGAAATGGATATAAATTGACCGAACTGTGCATATATATTTAAAGTCATGAATGAATTACATTCAGTTCATTTCAATAGAAAAAAATAACATTTAAGATTTAATTATTCATGCGACCTCAATTACTTAATAACTAATTGAAAGATCAATAAAACTAAAACTCAATACTAACGATCCAAGCGAATTTATAAAAAAATACGCATCAAATATTATGAAAATTAAGACATTATACCTCATTTCACAAAGCTAGTCAGCTGAGTTTATACATGTTATGAACGTTGCTATGTTCTCAGCTGACTAGCTATGTGGAATGAGGTATAAGAGTTATAAATTTCTAAAAAAAATCATTTATTTCAAAGAAAGTCAAATGAAAAATGGATCGTTCGACATTTAGGGGATTGGAGTATGTTGAATTTATAAGAAAGAGTTAATTCATTTAAAGTATAATATGAGATAATTAATGTTAAACAAGGTTCGACGAGGATTAAATTAAGAGCGGCTTGGAGTAGTTCCACCAGTCTGTTCCTGATACACCTCGATGACATCGTCATTTTCCATTTCCAACTAAAGATAAATAATAATTAATTAATTAAAAGTTAATTAAACTCGAATGATCCAAATTAATTTGTAACATTCCTAATATTTTTAAAAAAATAATAGTTAAAGTTTACCTGTTTCGGCGTCTCGTCGTCATTGATCCTCCGACCGTCAAAGAGAAAGCGCAAAGAATTCATAGGTACACCCTAAAGAAGTTAAAAAAATGTTTTAGCTAACTGAATTCAATATTGTAATTCTAATTTATATTAAATGTTAAAATCTACCACATGAAAATTATTAATAAAAATATAATTATTGATAACTTACAACTCTCTCCGAATAGCTCTTCTTGAGTTTTCCCATTTGGGTACTCATTTTAACGCGAAAGTGAATTTCGTTACTGTCCTGACCCACGACCTTCAGCTTTATGTATTCCGAAGAGCCATCACCATCCTAATAGACAATCACATTTAATTATTTAATCGCCATGTTAAAACCAAAAAAGACGCTTGATAAATTCGTCAAAAACAGGCCAATAAAACAAACTTGTCATTATCGTCTAAAGCTAATATTTAAACAACCATGCTACATGAGCCATTAGCTCTCCATGAGCCATTAGGTCGTAAAAGTCACGGACGGATTGGGATCAGAGAGAAAGGAGTCGGGTTAAATGATAATTAAGACAATAGCAGAGATAGCCAAATGCTCAGCTTCCTCACGCGGCGTCTTAACTCTTCTATTTAACTGAACACGGGCGTGAATAAACCCGGCGTGTCATTCCGTAAATGGGCCCAACACATCCGGGTGTTTCATGGAAATGATGGGTGATGGAAGTGAGAAGATGAGGAAGAGAAGATTCAAGGCATTCTCACCTGTGCCTCTGACATGTCGACGAAGAGGAGCGACGAGAAATATGACAAGAAAGAAGACGGTGTTCCCTTCGTGTCCGAGACTTGAACGCCGAGTGAGTGAACGCGGTTGGAGAGAACAAGTCCAGTCCTATATAAAGCTGAAGGGAGGATATGCTAAAACATAACTTAGACATAAAGAGTGGAACCGTTGGCGGGAAAAGTTCACAATTCGCAATTAGCTAATAAACGACTTTGGATAATTCAAATTAGATGTATTTAGTGCTAGAAATCTTTTGTTTTTGGACAATCTTTCAATTCAGAGGTCAAAGCTTAGGTATTTGGATATGAGAGGAAGGGCAAGGCCGTTCCACTATGACGGTGAGATTCCGCTTTTAAGATTTTCCTATTCTTTTCAAGCGGTTCTCCCTTTTCTTAGGGCACGCTGTTCGTCAACCTTCGTATTATTCACATGTTAAATCATACGTTTCTCATACGTTTCTCATGGAAAGGTAATTGGACGCGACACGGGAGTACTCTCTTGGAATCCTTGTTAAATTAATGGCTCATTAGACTCAAAACGTTTTTTTTTAATAATTTGAAAAAGTAACACATGAAGGAACGGCTTGTTTGAAAACGTCGCTCATTTTATCTGTTCGTGCAGTTGATTGATTAAGGTAAATCATAATCAACTAAAGTCAATGCAAATAACTTTTTCATACTTTTACACGAGTATCATTAGAAATGCGCATGTGGGGCCCAACGTTATCCCATTGGCTCCAAGCGCGCATTTCTATTAATGCTCGTATAAAATTATGAAAAAGTTATTTCCACCAAGTATAATTATCATTTTTATTTTATGCGCATTTATCTTTTGTGTACAATATTTGTTGTTATGTATATAAGGTTAATGTTCGCAAAAGTTTTAATGAAAAAGATTAATTACTATATATATGGTGTAATTAATTATTTATTACTAGTATAGTATACTCAAATGCTAGGTATAATATAAACATCATGCATCAATTATATTTGCAATTATTATTATCTCGTCGTTTTTTAATTAGCATTCCGTTTTGTCTTTTAGTCAAATATGATTTTTCCTAATATACTTGAATTTAAAGTTTATGTTAAGAATATGTTTAATTTTATACACTAGATCAATCATCAATTTTATCTTCTAAACATCTTAAGCTCTTTCTACCACCATTGTTTCATTGGCATTAAATCTAGTTTAGTTACTATTTGAATTTCAGGACATAACGTTAATGATCAAATTAATCACACCCTCGCATATATATTTTGCAGACAAAATGAAAATGAGCCCATAAAATTTTATAGTACAAAAAATAAAAACAAATGACATAATGGTAATTAATCTTTAATCATGATTGATTCTTGTATTTCTTAATACATATTTGGGCAAAGGGAACCAAATGCTCACATCATCAGTTACATCAAAATGAATCAAACTACATTTTCAAGTCGAAGTCAATTGCCAACTCAAGTAAAGTATTGAGAAAAGTCAAATATAAGCAGCATCAGAACATCGACAATGAAAATAATTCTTAATCATTTGCTTTATAAATGTTGAATAATCAACGTAAGACAGTTGCTCCTCGCTTATTAATTTTATTAAATGCATTTTACTACCTAATAAAATGAATTAAATGTATTAATCTTTCTAAGAATTTTTCAAGTCGGCTTTCACATATAGTGAATTCATCGGATCAATCTCTTTCATCCCAAATAGCCTTCCATAATCGACCATCGGAGTTCATATTAAAATAATTGGTAAATTCAATATTATATAAAAAATGTTAAATGTAAATTGATAGTTAATTAACTAGACATTTAATTAAATGTGAAAAGAGTTGATATGGTGTGCTATCGGTGTGTGTAAGTGAGTTTGTGAGTCTTGATGGGCCTGGTGTGCCTCCCAGCAGCGAGCTCCTCCACTCACTCCAAGTCCTTTTTACAGATGCGGAGTGTGGACAGAGGAGTGTGGCTCGTCTGATGCAGCCGAGGAAGACGACCGACTCCCAGAGAACGGGAACTCAAGAGAGAGGCCCACAAGGAACTATCATGGAGACCGAGTTCGGAAGCTCAGCTGGCCGCCTATACCCCCACCTGACCCCAATCTGAACCCCGACAAGGTGAGGCCAAACCTCCGTCTGTCACTCCGACCTCCTTACTTCCATCGGACCAAATTACTCCCCACCTCAATTGCCTCGCATTTTTAGACCCAGAGTTTTTTTAAGTTACAACTTTCATTGGCTATTAGTAGTGCTTGGGTCAAAAATCCAGTGGTGTTTAATCAGAGGTTTGATCAGGAAGATTGGTCTTTAACGGCCCTTTATGCGGACTACTCAATTAGTGATTAAATTAGTGGGTCTTTATCGAAGGAAGATTTTACTTTTTATCTCTTGGACTTGTGTGATCTTTTGTCTGTTCGAGTCTTAATAGACTTCTCAATGTTCCATTTGACTTGATTATACTCCTGCGTATTAAAGGGAGATTAAAGGTAGACATGAGAGGAAAATCCTTTTTCGTCATTACATTTTTCTACGCTCCTGCCTTATTGTGGATTTAAGAAGAAAAGAACGCCATTTAATTTGATATTCAAAGTCACCTTTGGGTATTTATGATAGATTAATTCCCCCTGCCCTCTCCATCCACTCATTTATAAATGGGTGGAATTGTGCTCGCAATGAAATTGAATCTAGGACAAGTGAAGCCGAGCCAGGCTCTCTCTCAGTTAGCTAAACCTTCATTATTCAAACTGAACTTAAGAGGTAGCCACATATATAGAAAACTAAAATGGATGGAGACGACAACAAGGATATGGGATATTAAATACCCACGGTGGCCATGCTTCAATTTGATTTACACCAAAGCAAAGCTAAAGTTATAGGATTCCATTACACAACCTCTTTTTTGGAACTTGAGGGGAAAATATTTAACTCACGGAGCGAAGGAGGCTCTTTAATTAATTTGATTTAATTTCCTTCATGTTTATTTCTCGTTTTTAATTTTCTCTTTTCGCAAATAATCATTTCTTCATTTTATTCGTTTTCTATAAATAGGATTTTGGGGTCTTTTTTTTAAAGGGAGTGAATTAAAGTCTTTTTAGCAATCATTACTTATTAGTTTTTCGATGGGATCGCTAGAAGGCCGAAAGAAACATTTCTCGTTCACATCAAGTTTTAGTTTTAAATGCTATTGTAATGACACGGTTAATTTGGATTTAAGTTTTGACAATAAATTAGTATGAAAAAATATGTCAATCACCTCGTTGACTTTAGGTTAGGGCTACTACTACTAAAAAACTAGTAATTAGTTAAATTGGTTAAATATATTTATTTTTATGATAAGCCAAACATTTCCTAATTTCCCATTTATTTATGTTTTTAATTGGTTAGATTTCCTTTGATGTAAATAGGATTATTTGTATATTAAAATTATTATGATAATTAAACATGATGGAATTATTTAGCTGATGAAGTGCATTAATACTGATTTTTTGGATTTTTTCAGAGAGTTGGTGAAACCTTGAAGTGACAATTGCGGCTCAATGATAAATAATTTTAAATTGTGAGTGCGTGTGATGTGATAAAATCCTCATCGAATTCCGAGCTTTTTGTTTAATATTTAGGAGTGATTTAATTTTGGAAATGAGAACTAATATTTTATTCTGTATAACAGATAAATATAGGTAATTAGTGATTAGTACACTTTTAATTTAGTTAATAATTAATTACCAGTGGAGTGTGAACAATTATATGAGCTAATGAGATAAATTCTCCATCCGCTTCAGTAACACCAAACTGGTAGTTATTCTAATTCATTTATTCAACAATAATAAATTGTAATTTTTAAGTTTTTTGTGTGATAATAAACTAAACTTATGTATTACAGTTTAAAGTTAAAGCTAATTCATTCTGTAAAGTTCGCCGTTTAATATCAGTGTTTTGAATTTAGGATTCGACCTAATCATCACTCCAAATGAAGAAACTTCATAAGTGAATTTCGAAGATTCCAGAACCTTGAAATTAATTTTGTGTGACAACGACAATTACGGATCTCAGCTTCAACTCCATATTAGTTTTTCTTTCATCATGTCGGTTCAGTCATGTGGGAATGAATGAACTCCATTGGTCCGGAGGAGAAGGTGAGCAATTATTTATTTATTTTTAATTTATCTATTCTAATTATTTTTTTAACTTTTGTCAATATTAAACTTTTTACGTATTACGAACTTAACTAACTTATATAAAGAACATAGTTATTTATATGATATATGGGATCAAATTTGGAATTAGTATTAGCTTGATAGGACCTGATAGAGGAACAAAAGCGCAAATCGGAATAATTGGTCGATTGTAAACATTGGTTCTGTAAACTTCTGTAGTTCCGAATATAAGATTTCTAATGCTCGTGACAATTAAGCATAAAAATATGAAATAATTAGGACGACAATGGAAGCTATAAGCATGTATGAAGTCAAAGGAACCTTTTATTTCTCGTCATGTGTCCCAGTGGGCTTGATAACTATTGGTTGAATAATTGAGCTAGTTTCCTTTTCACATATGATAATAAAGTAAAATCACAGCATATCCACGATGCATTTGATGGAGTGTTTAAATAGAGCAATATAAGTAGGTATTTATGGATAGTTAGTTAATTGTAATTGTAAGCAGCTTTAAATAAAGTATAATTTGGAATTCAATCTCAAAATACTTTTATAGAAAATTGTTAAACATCTGAATGCAGTATTTTTTTGCAAAATGTTTATTTTACATCCCTGATCATACTGACTTGTATTTTTAAATAGAATACTAATATAAATATTTATTGTTTGACGTCAGTTTCAATAAGTTTCTTATCATTTGATTTTATTGCCAATTGCTTCATTAGTTCTTCTCTAATAGTCCGAGGACGAGGATTTAATTTTTTTAAATTGATTTAAGAAATTATTACATTTATTGGATCAATTGAATTACAAAATATTAGTCTAAATTCCTATTAGAAAGATAATTACTTAAATGAACAATGAACCGATGATTTTGAATTTTACTTCATGAACAATTATATTTCATAAGTATAATTATGCTAAGCTTCTTGTTAGCATAATTAGCAATAAATTACTTAATTAATTCATGTATGAATTATAGACAATCGAGTGACTTCCTTTAGTCGACTAATTTTATTTAATTATTACCAATTACATGATTAAAACCACCAACATTTCAATCATAATGTAAATATAAAGCTAAAGCCATACATGAATTGCTATTCATTGATATACATTGCCATCAGAATACAACATTTCATTCAAGGCTTGAACATGACAGGAATTGATCTGTAACATATAGCTGAAGTTGTGGGAAAGAAAGGAAGGAAATTAGTTGGATGGTCAGGTTAATATTCTCTCATGACCGCTGGATTTGGATGCGGAAGGGTCAGCTTTGTTCGTTGGCCAGATTGTGGTTTGAATGGAGGAGAGTCAGGAGAGTCTCTAATGGGGTTCCATGGACTTCAAAATGAGGTCCGGGACAACAAAGGAAAAGGGAAAAGATAAGGGAGACGACGAGATGAGGGGTGAGCTGAGGTTTAACTTGGCTCATTGCATTGGAAGGAGCGAGGGAGGATTTGTTCCTCCTTGTGTAATGCACTGCCGTACGATACGTATGGAATGGATGGGAAGAGTTAAATGAGCAGGGGACTCTGGGTCACTGATCGAACGGAGGAATCTTGAGGGGAAAAGTGGCAGAGCGAGTAATAATGTAAGCAAAGCAGGGAAGGGAAAAATAAGAGGAGTCAAGACCGAGTGTGCGTGGCCAACACGACTGTACAGTCAAGTCTCTTGGACTCGGAATCATGAGGATGGTGAAGGGAAACAGAATGGAGCTCAGCTTATCTGTCTAAATAGATAGGGAATATTCTCCCGAGAGTGTTTGGGAGTAAGAGGGAATTTGGGATGTGAGAATGCGTCTCCGCACACCCAAGATTCCCTCTTGACTAATAGTTGATTGGATGTGGGTTGGTGACGGCTCCTTCCTGGTGTCCTCTCTGCCCGAGCACCGGCTACGCCATTTCCCTCTTCCACCACAGGGATCCAGGAGGAGAAAAGGACCGACCACCGAACGCAAAGGAGGAGATCGCGAGTTTCCGAAGGGTGGCAGGAAGGATTAGAGAGAAAAGTGCAATGCAGGAACCATTGGTCCAATCCCATACTTGGCTTATGCGATGCCGAGAATCTCCGATCGGAGGTTTGAACGTCTCAACACACCCGATTCCTCATTCACTCTTCGATTACCCCGAGTGGAATGGATGAGATGTTCTTATGGATGAGATGGAGGATTCTCCGGGAGAGACGAACTCTCCGCCACCTTACCATCCATTCTCGGCATTTCAAGAATAAAGTTCCTTTTAAAGGGACTTTAAGGGAAATTTAAATGGATTTTAAAGGAATTTCAAGGGAATTTTAAAGGGACTTCATCATGAGGATGAGTTCTTCATGAGCCTTCTTCATGATCCTTTTATTTACATGATCTCTTACGATAGTTTACTATCAAATATGAGGTTTTAAATTATTTATTTTTCTGAAGGAGATTCTCTTGAAAAGGAAGAAACACTAACTTATCTTATATCTTTCAAATCGCATGATGAGATTAGTAATTAAGAATGTGTAGCTTTAAATGGAAAGTTAATGAGGATCATTTGCATTCTTAAATATGAATGTAGGTATAATTTAGTGAATAATTTATTCTTATTTTCTTCACGGCATTGTTGGGTTTTGGAATAATATTATAAGTGGAAAGTGAGACTGAAGATAAACTTTATATAGTGTTTGAATGTCTATTTGACTGACGATGAGTAAGCTGACAGAAAACAGGAAAAGTGATATGAGAATGATTCGTTTGTTATTCGAGGAATTTTGAAGATGACTCGGGCTTGAATCAAATGCCAACTAAAAATAAACATTCGATCAACCTTAATGTTATTACTTAATATAAGTTATAATCTACTAAAATCTGTACATTTTATAATATTATAATTAGATTATAAATTAACTAAAGGAAATGGATCTTATTGGTATGAAGAAGCTAATTTATTAATGTTTTCATTGCATTTCTACTATAATTTCCACATTTAATTATATGCACAATCAAATAAAAATGATTTTTTGTTTTAGGCGCTGTTGCGCATCTTCACTTTGGATCAAGGATGGAAAACTTTAGCGCGCTGGATCCGCGCAAGCAAGAACTTTTGGAAGCAAGATTACTAGGAAATCGAGTGAGTAAAATTTGAATTTTTAAAATAAATTGCAATTTATCACTAACGATTATGACAAACTATCATTAATTGATAATGATGATTAATTACTATCGTTATTGGAGGATTGTGTTTTAATTATCAAAAGTCCACAATGATTACAAACAGTATTCTGATCTAAAAATGGTTTATTTAAGTAACTTATTAATTAATTAAGGATTATATGCAGGATGTCTATCAACCTTTATGGGGTATTCGTTCGACCAATTAGAGTCAACTTAGAAATTCATGTCATGTACCAATCGAAAGAGCGTGAAATTCTACATTAGAAAACAAAAATTCAGAGTCCTAGGCCAAAGTTGAAATTATTTGTGAGGGTCAAATGAAAAATTGAAGAAATGGGGGCTTTAAATTTATTTCGATTCGCACCCAGTCTGGATTTTAAAATTTGAAAGAAAACCTATTAAGCATGCCTAAAATCATTATTTTATAGAGAAAAACAGTGAAAATGAGCCAAAAATCATAAGAAATCATCTTTGAAGGTCTAAGAAACCGAAAGAATCTTTGGCTAATCTAGGTTCTGAAAATGAACAAGGTGGCTGTACGGAAACCCCGCGAATCAATTTCACCCTCACAAAATATTCCATCTTTGACCTAGGGATCTGAATTTTTGTTTTCTAATGCAAAATTTTATCCTCTTTCGAATGGTATAGGTCACGAGTTGCTGAGATGATCGAAAGTTGCCAAACGAATACCCCATAAAGGTTGATATCCACCCTGTATTTATTGTCTATTTATTGGTATTTATTTATTTGTAATTACATTACAGAACTCGTATTTTTTATTTAATGGTTTTGAATTATTTATTGTGTTTTATTTAAACCGAGTCTTTCTAAATAAC
The DNA here is from genome assembly GCA_009869795.1 of Neelides sp. FZ-2019. Lineage (NCBI taxonomy): Eukaryota > Metazoa > Arthropoda > Collembola > Neelipleona > Neelidae > Neelides > Neelides sp. FZ-2019. The sequence continues at coordinate 15,487 of VJMY01000156.1, forward strand.
TTCTTTATCGAAAGTTGTCCGTACTGAAGCATAGGCACACAGATATGCCTTTATAACAAATCTGATATTGACTCAAGGAAGTTGTCAAACTTCAATGAGACTTATATAAAATAATCGATGCACAAGATACATTTATATTTGGTATTGTATTGACGTAATGACTACGTGGCTTTCACATTTGAGGGAAAGTTCTGAGTTAAAAAGGTGAGAGAAACTTGGCAGGGTGAAGATTCAAGTGACTTTCTCCGTCGTCAATGTCTTTTACCAGAATTAGAGGCAATATGAATAGTAAAAGCCTTTCTTTCTTAACCCTTTAACGTGGGAAGGGAAACTAAATAGAGCAGGTAAAATATATTGGGACACTATAGTGTACCTTCCCACGTTAAAGGGTTAACAGAGTAACCACCATCGTTTTTAGTAAATGCCAGAGACCTTTCATTCAATTATGTCCTTTTCGAGCTTGAGATTTTCCATAATCTCAATTTTAAACATTTTTATCTTAATGGGTGACTTTTTCTTGTATTACTAATTTTAATTGTAAATTTACTCTATTTACTCTCTGATATTTTAAAACATGAAAGCACGCATGTTTATATATTTTATATTCAAATGTTTCTTATGATCTCTTCAGTAAATGTTAATTAAGACTTTGAATTCTGATTAAACGATAGGTTTATATATTGACCTAACGTAACTTATTGTTAATGTTTGTAAAATTAGGTGAGATAATGAGATTTTCAAGTTGGTGCTTTCTGTTTGTACAATTAAAGTCTTTAATAAGAAGAGTATCTTAGATTTTTTCCCGACAGGTAGTTCATGGAGTTGTCATTGTGATTGTTTAGTATATGGTGTAATTAGGTGTAAAGGGAGCGGCTGAGTTAAAGGCGTGAAAGCGACGGTCGAGTGAGGGTTGAGTTCGCTAGTTGGCGTGATAATTGAGGAAGTTATTGGGTCTTTGTGAGTGAGTGGCATCTGGCTTGAGATTTGGCTGAGGAGTCAATTTGAGCTGAGTGTCGAGGTGAGTTGGTGGAGGCGAAAGGGAGTGAGAATGAGCCAGGAGTTGCTTGATCTCTACAGCTATGATCAAATATGCCGGCCATTCTATTTTCCGTGAGAAGGTGAATTGGGGAGGGAGTTGAGGACATGCCCAGGGTAAGGGATTTCTTCGCCCAGCCTTTGGCCTCCGCGCTACAATCTATAAGTGAGGATAAGTAAGGAGAGCAAAGGACTTGGGATGGGAATGGGAGAGATGGGGAAGAGATGTGGAAGAGGATGGGAGAGAGGAAGAGGAAGGAAGGACGGACTTGGAGAGATTTCATTTAGTTTGTATTAGGAATAAGTAGGAGGAATCCTGAGATCCACGCATCTATTACACTTCTTCAATGCTCTCATGCGGTAGTGTTCTCGTCATCGTGTTCCGTAGAGAATCTCTACGGTGGAGAATCTATGGTAGAGATACGAATGAGACTCGAATGTGAGAGATGTGTGAGAGATGTTGCCAGAAGTTCACATGCCCTCCGATGTCCTCCTGTTGCCACTCCACTTAAATCCATGGAATTGAACAAAGAACTCAAATGACTGGGTTACGCCACACGTCCATGTACGAATTCCTGGGATCCGTGGATTGCTGGGGCCCGGTTTCCTATGTCTCTCCGACCCTCTTTATTTTGCCGAGATATCCATGGAGGCTCGTCGGTCCCCCACACCTCCGCTCATGCTACCTTCGACCCACACAAGGCTGAGGGCGCGTGGGAAATCCTGGACCTTCGCTCTCAAATCTCCCCGGCCCATCCAGTTCTTTCGGGTGTCTTGCGACCCGGATCGGTTCCCATCACAAGCCTCCTATGCACAACTGAGAGTCCATCTCCAGACCAGATTGAGAAATCTCTCGCGCTCTCGATCATCTCCAATCATTCCCCTCCTTTTCTACATCCTTTTAAAGGGCTTCTTTCAAATGCCTTTAATTTCTGAGAAGGGATAAACCCATTAATTAGGTAAATAATATTATGTACCATATGAAGACTGGGTTTGAGATATTGCATATTATATTCAATGAAATGATATACATGAGCTATTATTATGGGATATAGAATGATATGTTTTCTATGCTCACAACTTTGTTTCGACGTTTTTGATCTCAATTGTTCGGTTTGCTCTGGTAGCCTGTTGTGATTGAAATTTCAAATTTTAAAAATTGAACACAAGAGATCTTATACAAAAATATTATTAGTGATTGGCACTCTTGGGTAGATCGAGAGTCTTGTTTTATTTTATTTGTTTTTGGGGTTTTGGGGCATTTGATTGATTGATGGACCCGTTTGGCAATATCACCGTTGAGATCTGGAGAAGAAAAGTTTATTGCTCTATCTTTAGTGAGGTAAGAGTCTCTTCGGCATTTGACTGCTCCATTAAAATGTTATGATTTTCTTCGTTTTTCCTTCTTAACATTTCCTTTATGGAGAGCGAATGGCCATTTACATTCGTTCATTATGGTTTTAAATAACACTTGGAGTTCGTTTTTTTTATTCTTGATGCTAATTAATATAATAATAGCAGTTAATAGATCTCTCGTGGAGCGTCATTAAATCTCTGGTTCTGACTAATTAATTGATTTTTTAAGTAAATGTGACGTGTTTACGTGTTGATTAACTTTTAATAATAAATATATAGTCTTATTTCTTGGATTGTCCAATTTACTAATGATAAGTTTCGTAATTAAATATTAATTAGATTTGTTTAGCTTTACTACACTAGTTAATATAGTAGTTGACAAGTTTACTATCCAGTTTTAAGAGTATTTGATTTATCGCTTTCTGAGAGTTATTTTTACACTTCTACAAATACATTCTACGTATTAAACAAACTTGATATGACATGGATCAATCCCCAAATAAGTCAAAATTTTTCAAGTAATTTTAAACTAAAAATATTATATTTATTAGTGAAAATGCAAGGGAAAAGATAGACCATAATGTTAATATTAAATGTACTATAGCTATATTATTTACTTTATTATTCCAATGGATTTACTGACTTATCAAACTGTGAGACTATCTTACGCGTATAGTCAGCATTTATATACATAACAGACATTTGTTGACGTTTTGATTGAAATTTATTTATTAAAGTTGACACTTCCATTGAAGATCTGTATGAAAGGTAAGGGTATTAATATCGTAGATATAACATACTTCGTATAGAGAAGTTTTAAAGCACTTTATATAATATGACAATTATTTGAGCAGTTTATACTTTCAAGTTATCAGTTTATTTATTAATTTAGGCATTCGATTAGGATTGTAATGTAAGAGCGTCAAAATTAAGAAAAATTTTATTTTTATTTAGCCAGCTTTTGAAGAATCATTATTTAATGTTAAATGAAACTTTTGAGATAAACGACTCACGTACTCACCAGTGAATACTTATTAAAATTAACAATTAAACATTTAAGGACTTGAGATAGATAGAGGTGAATAATAAAATAATGTTCTAATGTTCTTTAACTGAAGACATATGGGTAGTTAGCACAAATAGCTCTTATAACTCGGATATGCGAGCTGATTAAGCCACTTTAGGAGCTATATGGCCAGTGTGAAAGAAGTAGAAGAGAAAGTTTAACCAAAGTATATTTTTATAAATTTTATGCTCGATGATTTGCCCAATCATATCCTTTGGACTTTGTGTAAATTGTTAGGTTTTGAGAGGAGCGTATATTAAAGTTGTGTTGAGTATCCTAACATTTATAAAGGGCGAACTAGAAGGCTATAAAAATCCACCATTTGCGAGGAGGAGGCAAAGATAGGGAGATGATGGGAAAAAGGGTTGAGCCAGGCCTCACTCATATGCTCGCTTCCATTCTTCCTCCTTTTTCATTTATATTTAAAAGTACAGAGAATGTTCCCCAATACAATACAATCCCAATTCCCAGTGTATTGAATATACGGACGGTGTGGAGTTTGTTTGGGGATAGGATTTGGAGTGGAGATAGATAGGAGTGCAGAAGAGTCAAGTGGTTTTGTGCCTCTGGCTACTCACTGCCCATTGTCTGCTATTATAATAAATAACAGTGTGATGCGGAGATGAAACAAATGTCTAATGGGACAATGGTCTCAATAGTATACTCTAAATATTTGCTACTCGTTCTAAGTTCCTCACTTTAAAATTCATTTTGTATTAAATTCATTAGCTAGAGAAGGTTCATTCATAAAGTAGGGTTTTGAAATGGGAAATGATTCGAGGGGGTTTTGATTGCTAAAAAGGGGGATTAAATGGAATTCGGCGGTGAGCTGAAAGAAGTCGGAGTTGCCGGAGCTCTTGGTTTTCCTATGTGGACAAATGTGAAGTGATTCTCATGAATGAGAGAGACTCATCATAATATTGTATAACTACTGTATGCTGTACAGTATACATACTGTATAAGCGGTTAGTGTCGGTGTGTTGTGGACGAGGAGCTGAGGGTTCCTCTGTAAGGTGGCGAGGAAGTGGAATGGTCTGGGTGGGAAGGAACTTGGGAGAGTGAGAAGGACTGGGCTACCTCTCATCCCGTCCTCATTTCCTACTCTTCTCTCTCGTTCTTTGTTCAACGATTGCATGTATGAGAGGATGTAGTAGAATGTATTTAGTATTAAGGGAGAGAGGAGATATTTTCCCCTTATGGCATAAACTGAGGATAGAACTTGGGATAGGATTGAGGAATGAGGATAGAATTGAGTAGAGGACTGAGGGATAGTTTTGGACGACGGCGGAGGATTTTTTTTCTTTGGCTGAACCCGAGTGGCTGGTTCATTCCTCGTTGGTTCGGTGAGAGAAAGGATCTCTCAATATATAAAACATACTCGGAATGCTCCCCTGGTCTGTGTGTATCTCTCCCGTCTGTCTACTTACTACTGAGCATGCTGCATTTTGCATTGAGTAGAATCGGATTGGAGAGAGGAGGAAAAGAAGGTGACTGGAGAAGTGGTTCGACTTGGTCGCTCCTCTCCCTCGCCTCGCCGTAACTTCTTTGTCCCAGTCGCTCTTGGGGCTCAGCTGGTGTAGCCCACACGCCAAAAATCTCCTCCCTGGTGGATTTTAAATCACCTGGATTAATAATCTCTTATTGGATTAAAGGGAGCTAATTATTGAGGAGGTTGGCGAAGATTGAAAGTGTTTGTGTGTGTGCTATTGTGTCACTGTAGAAGTTCCTTGGATTTGCGAGTCATCCTGGAGAGACTCTGGTGTTTGTGTGTGTTTGGATGGAGAGGGAGAATAAGTAGGGTGAAGTTTTGGAAATTGTGGAGTTGATCCGAAGATCGAGCCGAATTGATGTTTGTGAGGAAGGAGAGGCTCCCTTGTTCTCTCCTCTGCTCTTCCTCTCCTCCTCCATTGTCCTATGGTTCGGAATCTTGGTCGAGTACGACACTGAAGAGCGGTGACTACACTCACCCTCGCGGCTCTCTTCTCCGCTCATCTATACCTCTGCCTCTTCGCCTCTTATTTCTCATGCTAACCTATGAAAAGGAAATCCACCATGTTTGCTCTTCACTGCTCTCCCTTCACGGGGATCATGACGGACTTTCGAGTAAATACACTTATATTAAATCCCTTTTTGACTTACTAATCCCTACTTGACTTATGGGTTAAGATTCCCTGAGAATAGTAGTCTTGGGTATAAGGATCGTATGATTTTTATAGATTTGTATGGAGTTTATGATTATTATACTATTTAAGCTATGATTTTAATGTTGTGTAGTATATATACTTTAGTATTTTTTATTTGTGTTTTTTATCTTTTTTATGCTAATAATTTGATTAATGCTCAAGAGATAGATAGGGATGTGTGTATAAAAAATCGTTGTCATTTTATTTACTATTTAATTTATGGATAGTTGTGTTATTGAGAATATTATATGGAGAGAGGTGCTTGCTGGGTTTATGAGAGATGGTTTGTAGAGAGTTTTATCTCGGATTGCTTGAGAGTGAGTTTATGAGTTGATGGATTCTTCAACGAATGCATCTCTCAACTTTGACTTTCAAATGATCTCAGGAGAGTTTTAGGTTAGGTTTACAAAGCAAAGCATCATCGGAGCTCAAAGAGTTAACGGAGGAGTGGAACCCAATAGGAAGGCCATGATGGCAATACTCTATATCGATTTATCGAGCCTTTGATTTTATTTGCTCCTCCATGCCGGAAGTGATGAAGAGGGCATGAGATTTTTTTATATTTAAATTTAATATAATGAACTTTTAGCCGTCGAGCGAGTTGAATTAGGTAGAAGCAACAAATAACTGAAAATTGCTCTTATGCCTTTCATCCACAATGACACAACCTGATATATAAACATTTTATTATTATTTACCTAATTAAAACCAAGTTAAAACAATGCAAATAGAAAATGCATAACATTATTTTTTATTTGACATCTGCTTTTATGATAAACATTTCTTAATTTCTATTTTTTATTCAAGTCCCATTACTCAGACTCATGGAGCTCAATTCACATTTCTAATTTCTATTATCATTGTTAACAATTACAACCTAATTAATTCAATTATGTAATTATCTATTTGCTCATCAGAGTCAATGCATACAGAGTAACATTAATAGATTTCTCAGCTTTCTTAGAAAGAGTTTGAACACCTATTTATTTTTTAAACTTTTTGTAAAACAATTAATTAGGTTTTATTGAATTTTTATGAAGAATTTATTAATTCCAGTGTATCAATGCTTATAAGACAATTATCTTTTTTTAAATCTTTAAAGGTAAATTAATCTCTTTAAGTCTAACATGTTGAGATCTTACAATATTAATAACTTGTCTTGCAAGTTTCATCAATGAAGCTTATGAATAAACGATATTTTAAAAGTGTAAAATCATTCGGCTCATTTTCATTTCTCTTATTACATAAAGATGAAGGAATATTGAGCAGTTCAGCACTTTCTGTTGATGGTAAATGTAAGCGTGAAGACCATTGGAGTTTATCTTTAAGACATTTAAGCTGGGAACTAAGGAGGCGTTTTATTCCTTTGAGTTTGAGTCGAGGTATCAATAATTGAGGTGAGTAGAAGGAGGAAGGGAAACAGCCACCTTGCGCAGAGCTATATGAAAAAAGTTGATTTGGGTTCTCGTAGAGGCTCATGGAGCCGGGAAGATTGGGAAAGGGTATATAATTAATATTTCCTATGGAATGGGGGAGGTCAGAATCTGTTTTGTACTTCTTAAGTGTGTTGAGTGTGAAGCTCTTGCACGTTCTCTCGCGGCTCCTTGGACTTGGAGCATAAACTAAGAATAAGTAACCATAAAAGCTAATGTTAAGCAGAGGGAAAAGATGTCTATGGGACGATGCATAGGGAGTTTGGGGAGATGCTGGTGGGATTTGTTTGTCCAACATTAAGACTTGATGTGTATTTGCAGATGTCGTCTGGATCGCAGGTGCAGTTGACCCCGAACCAGATGCACCAGCTCCAGTTGGGTCACGTCCTCGGGACGAGTGGGAGTGGGGCGAGTAGCGGCGGGGCCTCAACGCCGGCCCTCCCGCCTACCAACGTCCCGCCCTCGACGACGTCCAACAGCTCGCCGAACAATGCCCAGCACTTCAACTCCTCGGCGGCTCCGCACGTCCCTGTTCCTGGGCTCAATGCAGTCAATGCCGGGACGGGGAACGTCTCCTCGTTGTCCAACCAACTTCAGACCCCTCCTGTCCCCATTCCAAGCTCTTCGGGTCCCGGGTCAGGGCCTGGGAGCCACGGCGACTCAAACATGAGTGCAGGTAAATTGATGAGATAAATTGAATCTCCTATCATCATTTTTATATTTCTTTCCCTCCCTGCGCTGCCCTTGAATTATTCTGTGAGAACTAAAGGAGTTTATTCACCCATCAAAGACGAGAGTTGAATTAGTTGAATGGGAGGAGGACATTCATTCTTCGTGGGGTGTGAGTCGGCCAAACAAATGGCGCTGCTCCGGCCGTGTGGTGGACCAAGAACCCAAGACACTTGGCCTCACCTTACATTTCCTCTCTTCGTCTTATCCAAATTATATCTAGGATGTTCCTTCCAGACAAGTTTCCTCAAATTCATGATATCTGTTTTGACTCGGAGATGCGACATAATGATCATTGAATTAAAAGTAAGATTTTGATAATGGAAAATTTTGTATCAGATTACTCAGATAGATAGGATAATATGTGTCAGAAGGATGTAAAATGGCCTAACTTAACCTATTTTTCGTTCTGATCCTGACTGTCTGAATAAACTGAATTGAGAGTTTGAAACAATTTTTATGGAGGTATATGTAAGTTGGCAGGGATGACCATATGGGAGATAATAAGGAGAATTTGATAAATTAGAATAATAGAATTTGAAGCGTTTCTTGGTCTTGATGGCGTCGATGGTCGAAAGACTCGAGAGTGAGATGGACAAAGTGAGAGGAGGAGAGAGAAGAATTGAGAATCATCAGTAGAGGATTTATAATAAAAGGTATATATTTTATACAGACAGAACAGAGGCTGTGTTTAACAGACACATTGTGAGAGTTTAATAAAGTAGAGACATTAGGGATGGGACAATGCATTGGGCATGCAACTACACTTTGCATCTGCTAACCTGACGTCATGCGAAGTGGTTGCCCAATTTATTTTCTTTTTTTCTAGATTTGTACGTATCCCCTAGATTGTAAAGCCCCTTGTATACTCTACGTGAAAAAAGGGTTGAAGTGAAGTTGAGATTCCTTTATAGACCCCTCGCTCAACTTCAACTTCCTCTCTCTCAAAAGTCGACGGGGTTGAGATAGAGGGAGATGATGGTTAAAGCCAACTTGATGCTAATGAGAATTGCCATCCTTTGAGCCTAATAAATAAACAATCATTCATATTGTTATGCTCAGATGAAGATCCTGAGATTTTTTGCACAAGTCTTATATAGGGAAATATATGGATTTTGAATGTTTACCAATTTACCATTTTGCATTGGGATATGAGAAGAAAATACAGCTTGAAGAACTAAATAATGTAGTTATAGTGGTAGTTGGTGAGATGCATTAGAAGAGTAAAATGAAATGTAGGCCATGCCTGAATAAACTGTTTCCCTCTGCGAGTCTCTTCTGATAATTATTGTCAATTTCATCTCTTCGTGTTATTTTGGTCCTCAGGAAACTTACACTTGGCTATTTTTGCAAGGTCGAGGCTCAAGAAAAGAGGGAAATGTAGAGATTTGACATTTTTACTATTTGATGAAAATTGAAAATTGAAAATTAAATTTTTAAAAGATAACTAAAATCTAACCAAAAATAAACTTCAATAAAAAGAATTGAGTAAATCACAAGATGACTGAATAGCCCTGAAGTTCTAAAGGCAAAACAAGGGAATTAGCCGATGTTTTAAGAAGTAGCATTGTTGTATTTGTATTAAAATTAATATGATTAATTAGAATAATTCCTTTCCTTCCAGGCTCATCACATAGTGATAAAGAAACGGATACTCCGGAGAAGTTGACTAAAGTACCTGCCGAGCGAAAGAGAAAGCGGAAAGCAGACGATGGCTCAGGCTCAGGCGGAGCCAACAGCGGGGGCGGCAGCGGCCAAGGCACCGCTGCGTCCCCTTCTGCTCCAACCCCCAAGACCAACAAGAAGATAAACGAATACTTTACCTCGAAAGTCACCGGTGGAAGTCCTGTTCGGCATTCTGGAGCCAAGAGCCCTTCCCCTCACCAAAGCATCAAATCCTCGGTAAGACATGAGCCATCCCGGTCTTGTGACCCCAAGCCAGGGGTATTTTTCAATGATCATCTTTGATGGACCGACGGATTTGGGCCGAAATGTGTAATTAATTATTTTCTATTTTTTGGTTCTTTTCTATTCTAGTTTGGACCTTCTTTCTTTTCCCCGCAGTTCCCAGCTAGTCCACAGAGCATCATAGTTAGTGGTAGCTCGACCTCGTCGACAGCTACCGTCGCGGCTCCGTCGTCGGCCTCCATCCCCCCGCCGGACTACAACAATGCGAATGTGAATTTAATGCAGCCACCGACGAGGCTCGGGAGCGCCGTGTCCAGCGGCCCCACCAGCTTGACCAGTTTGAGCGGAGCGAGTTGCGGTTCGTCCTCGAGCGGCGTCGGGGCTTCGGTGAGCTCTGGAGGGGCTGGAGTCAACACCTTGACCACCAAGGCCGTTCAGACTGAGTTGACTGGATTGAGACTGGCTGAAAGTGAAGCTCAAGCGAACACCGACGTGGAGACCCGCAACACGCGCATTGACGAACTCTCGAGGTCCAATGACGAACTTCGTCATCAAATGTCTTCGCAACAACGGGCCATTGAACAACAGAAGGCTCAAGTTAGCAAGTGCATCGAGGTAATTAAATAAATTTTAAAAAAACTTAATATTAAAATCGAACCTTTTATTTGTAACTTTTTCTGTTTTCTTTTTTGGAACTTGTTATTTTTTGCTGTTAATGTAAGTTTTTTTCTCTTTTCAAAAGGTTGTAAAGAAATTATTAATCGAGAAATCCACGATTGAGAAGAAGGAGGCGAGACAAAGGTGTATGCAAAATAGACTGAAATTGGGACAATTTGTGACCCAAAGAGTCGGGGCATCGTTCCAGGAGAATTGGACTGATGGGTACGCGTTTCAAGAATTGACCAGGTACGAGAACTAATTAATTAAATGAAAACTAATTAAATTAAATATATAAAATAAAGACCACTTCCTTTTACACTACATTTTACATACTTACATTCATAAATGGGAGAAATTAATGGCTAATTTTTGAATATTTGTTTCCCAGGCGCCAAGAAGAAATCTCTGCTGAGAAAGAGGAGATTGACAGGCAGAGGAAGTTGTTGGGGAAGCGACGGCCGCCGGCCGACGGTGGAGGCGGAGGTGCTCGGAAAAGAGGAGCTTCTGGAACGAGTAGTTCACTCCATAATGGAACCTCTTCTGATGGTTTCGTGAAGCCAGAAAGTGTTCGAGAGCTCACGTGGCAAGAATATTACGAATCTGATGAAATCCTTAAGGTATTTTTTATACTCAACGTGACAACTTCTCTTTTCTTGGATCGATATCCTTCCTTTCTTCTTTGCTTCTTATGAATTATGAAAATGGTCATGATATGTATGCATGATGAATATTTATGCTTTTTGTCTCATTTCCGCAGTTAAGGCAAAATGCACTGAAGAAAGAGGATGCCGATCTGCAGTTAGAAATGGAAAAATTAGAAAGAGAAAGGAATCTTCATATACGGGAGTTGAAACGGATACTCAATGAAGATCAATCAAGATTCAATAATCATACGGTGCTTAATGATCGATACCTTCTACTAATGCTCCTCGGCAAGGGCGGGTTCTCGGAAGTTCACAAGGTATGGATTTATTAATTACCATGTTCATTTATTTTAAACGATTGAGTAAACTAATTTTAAATATTTTTAGGCCTTTGACTTAAAAGAACAACGATACGTAGCTTGCAAAGTTCACCAACTAAATAAAGACTGGAAAGACGATAAGAAAGCCAACTATATCAAGTAAATTAAGAGCCTCTAAAATGTTCATTTTATTTGATTTGTAAATATTTATCGAATAATTCTGATTCATTTTTTCAGACACGCCTTAAGAGAATATAATATCCATAAGTCTTTGGACCATCCTAGAGTAGTTAAGTTGTATGATGTTTTCGAGATTGACGCCAATTCGTTTTGTACTGTTCTCGAATACTGTGATGGCCATGATTTGGATTTTTACCTTAAGCAGGTACATAACCATAGATATCCCTTTATATATATATATTAAAGAATATAAAATATATATTAAAAAATGTTAAATTGTCTTTTTTAAGTGACATTTGTCATAATTTAGTTAGTTAGTTAGCATGGTTGAAATTATTTAACTTGAGAAAATGGTTGTGAGCGGAAAAGGGCCACTTTCAATCCTAACACTGTATTGCTCGTCATGCTCTTTGAACTTATGTAACAAAATAAGTCTTGGAGTTCTGAGAGTCTAAAGAGAGATAAAAGGCGTTTGGAGTATTATAAGTATGAGAGGAAGTTGTTTTATTGATTTTTCTTTTGTGACTCTTTTCAGCATAAGACGATTCCAGAGAGGGAAGCGAGATCAATAGTCATGCAAGTTGTCTCAGCTTTGAAATACCTGAACGAGATCAAGCCTCCAATCATTCACTACGATCTCAAGCCTGGTAAAGGGGAATTTTCCTTTCATGCTCTAATATTTCTATATTACTCTTAATATTCTGCTGTCCTGCGTCTTAAATTCGGGAATTCGGCTCTCGGTTTTTACATAATACTCATGAATGTATCTTTACTTTGTTTGTGTCTATGTAGGTAACATTCTCCTAACTGAAGGCAACGTCTGCGGAGAAATCAAGATCACAGACTTCGGACTGAGCAAAGTCATGGATGAAGACAACTACAGTCCTGAACATGGAATGGACCTCACCTCTCAAGGAGCTGGCACCTACTGGTATTTTTTAAATATAAGATTTAATTTCCTTTATATTTAATTCTATTTATCTAAAAAAATAAAATATAAAATATAATATAAAATATAACCATTGAATTATTTATGATCGCTAAATGTTTTGAAAAAACAAAAAACGCTTTGATTTTTGAGCTTGAAAGCAGTTTATTGATTTTCTCCGTTTTTTTAGGTATTTACCTCCTGAATGTTTTGTGGTTGGGAAAACTCCGCCAAAAATCTCCTCAAAAGTCGACGTTTGGAGCGTCGGTGTCATATTTTACCAATGTCTTTATGGGAAGAAGGTAAGATTTTTAAAATTCTTGTTTTTTCATTAGATTCATACGATTTTTATGATGATAAAATCAGCCTAAAATGATAATGATTGTGCTTTCAAGACGGGACTGATTTAAGTTAAAAATTTAAATTAAAAAAACTAAATGGCTTAAAAGTATTGAGTAAATAATTAAATGTCATGTTTAATTTTTCAGCCTTTTGGACATAATCAATCTCAGGCTACAATCCTTGAGGAGAACACGATTCTCAAAGCTACAGATGTTCAGTTTCCTAACAAACCTACTGTCTCGACTGAGGCAAAGGTAATTTTCTAAAATCACTAATTTCTCTTCTCTATACTAAAAGAACCTTAATTAACGTAAATTAAATCTTAATTTCATGTTCTCAATTTCTCCTATTATTATAATAATATAATATTATAACTTTATTCTGAGATCTTTATTAATTGAAACGATTGTTTTTTCAGCAACTCATACGTATGTGCTTGTCATATCGGAAGGAAGATCGGTTCGATGTCCTTTCTCTTGCAAAAAACGAATATTTGCAGCCTCCAGTTCCTCGTCATGCAAGGCAAAACGCAGCTGCGGCCGCGGCGGCTGCCGCCTCAGCATCTCACTCAACTTCTTCGCCGACAGTTTCAGCTCAACCCACAACCCCTACAGGTGTGTATTTTAATTAAATCTCCTTTCTCCTTCTTGCGTGTATTTGGGCTTACTTTTTCAATCAAACACTATAGAATTTATGATTTCAGAATTTTTCATAATTTAAAAATGAGATTTATCAGCATAAAATGAAATAATATTTATTATATATAATAAAATGAGATTTTTAAATGAGAGTTTGTTTAATTGCAGGGAATAACCCTCCAGGGTTTCCACAGACTCTCTTTTCTGGGATGAATGCCTCGAGTTCCTCTTAGCAGACTCCCGTGTCCGCCCAAGCGTGTCCTCTCATCATAACTCTTCTTGGCCAAGAACATTCACCGATAAGTATTATCACCCTCTCATCCTCGTCATCCTCCAACTAACGAAAGCCACCGCGAAGAGTCTTTTGATGGAACAGGGAGAGTCTCTTCACAAGGGAATTTGAACCAAGAACCCGGGATTTTTTTATATTTATTTATTGAGAGAGTTGAAGGGACGGAGCTTCGTTCGCTAAAGTGTTCGTGTTTCTTAAAACTGGGTATAACTACAATGTTAGTCTATGACAATGAAGGAAGGTTTAGGTTGAATTAGAGCTACAATTGTACAATTGTGTTTACGATAATATCAGAGCTCAAATTCAATTTCAGTTTTAAACTTATGATAAAATTCAAAAGTAACATTGATACTAAATACATGAACTTTTTCAATGAAAGAGTGATGGGCGGAAAAGGTTGACAGGCAGGTGATTTCCCTGAATCAAACTAGTTCCTTTTAATACACTTACGACTAATTTCTATAAAAAAAAATTGATTCAGATGAATTCAAATGAAAAATTAGAATGAGAACTAAATATTTTAACCAATAAGAGCAATTTGACATGAGCCAGAAAATTCCAAATGTGAAAGAGAAAAAACAATGCGAAGGCATTGGCGTCCTGAAGACATTTATTTTCCCTTCTCCCTCAGCTTACAACTTCTTCAACCAGAACTCACTTGTGTTCGTTTTTCAACTTCGCTCGCTCTTCTTTTTATTATTTGTAATATTTAAATTATAATCATTTATAAAAGTCTTGAGTCGACCACGGAAAGTGGACATTATTAACTGAGAATTTGAGACGTTGAGACTATGAATATTTATAAAGCGTCGATGTGATTTAATTGATTATTATTATTATGTTAATTTACATACATGCTAGTTCTCAACTGTTAAGAGTAGGGAAATTAATTAAATTATATCATTGCTATATTATTATTATTATTATTTGTTTTTTTATTATATTTATCAAGCATAGTTTACCAAAAATGTACACTTATAAAACCTAGCAGATTATATCCATTACCCATTGTTGTAATTTAAATACCTAATAATGTACATAAATGAATTTTAGTAAACGTGAAAAGAAAAACCACAATATCTGATATACTAATTTACTTTACAAGATATACCTAACTTACTTGAATTAAAAAAAAGATGGCTAGCGAGGTAAAAAAAAATATATAGGATCTACTGATTTCCTATTTTTGAAGCAGGGACAACTAATGACAAATTAATTCTGGTCCTCATGATAAGAATATTAGTGCGATATATTAAAATAATATGTTTAAAATATCTTTGGGTTGTGACGAGCAAATCAAGAAACCGATTGTAATATTTCAAACTCTCTTTTACAGACACTTAAATACGTTATATGGAATTTGTAATCTACAAGCATTCTCTTTTAAAAACTCAAACGAATTTCGAAAAAAAAATCATAGAATTTACTCTAGTTTTCTCGTAAAGAACATTAGTACATAAATATTAAATTATACAATATTATAAGATGACTTACATGATATTTTGCAAACGTTTCCTTCTCGCATTTTACATTGAAATACACTGATGTTAAGATTTTTATAATAAATAGAATTTACAATAAATGAAGGCAATAGTCCGATTCTGACATAAAAATATAATTGAAAGATTCAAATAAAATATATTTAAAATAAATCATGTACTTTTATTCAATCCATTAAAAGCATATATTCTCTTTACTCTTTTACTAGAATTGACCAATTTTGCTCAATTATTTTCAATTGCGTTGAACGTTTAACTATACACGTATAAGTTAATTTTTTTATTCTATTTTCTCATTAAAATAAATATTTATTTTTAATAGTTTAATGGTTATTTAATTTTATGTATTAGCAGGCATATCAATATTCACGTTTTAACTAGTTAAGAAAAAAAATTTCCTTGAGCTTGGACCAAAATCGTGCAAACCACATATATTTGTATATATAGGAATATGAGAATGAATTGTAAAGTATTATAAAGATACGAGTTAACCAGTGTACGCCTATAGGTGTATAATTACATAAATGCTTTTATATACTTTGCTGCATGAATGCAACATGGACATACTTATTATCCTAACCTTGGCACTCGAGATCTCCAGCTCAATGTTCATAGTTTGTTAGTTGGACTGAGGTGGCCATTGAATTTCATTCTTCTATCTTATCTAATCGCCAACGACTACCGATAACACCAATAAGTTCAAAAATCAATTGCTTCCCCATGCCGGCTCATTTATTTCACCAGTGTCTATTCAATTTATTTCTGGCTCAAGACGTGGATTTAAATTAAATTAAATTCAAGAATTATTCTGCATTGAGGGTCTGCGTGTTGGAGTCTTGTCCTAAAGGTTTTGAAAGGCGGTTGGTCGCTACCTATTTATTTATTTGCTTGTTCGTTGAACTAACCAACTAACTTATCGTTAGTTCCACCAGAGACTCCAGAGACGTCGAGTCAATTTCAGTCAATTGACATTGCGAGAAAAGGGACAAAGAAGAGTCTTGGAGATGAAGGTCTTGGTGGCCAAAGTAGTTCTCTGGTCAATTGTGCTGGTTTACGGTACTCTTACGTGTCTTCGGATTCTTTACGAATGGATTCGGAAAGGAAATGAACTTTGGAAAGTGAATGACAGAAGTTTGACACCGAAAATACTTCAAGATAAACAATTTGGGAAGCATTCGTCCATCATTTTAAAGGTTCGCTCTTTGATTCATTGGCATATTTCTCACTTTCTATTTTTTAATTAACTGTATTCGACACTTCTTTCTTATATAGTAAATCATGATTGGGTTGAAATTTACTGTCTACTATTACTAGTAGCTGGAAGAGTTTTTTCCAGGAAATAATTTTTTTATGTTATTAATTAGGACGTGAAGATCCACTACGTAGAGAATGGCGATAGGAATAAACCTCTCATGCTCTTTGTTCATGGATTCCCTGAGTTTTGGTTTTCCTGGAGGCATCAGCTAAAGGCCTTTGCGACAACCCACTGGTAAATCATAAACAACTATAAAAAATCTCAATCTCCAATAAAAATCTGAATCACCTATCAAACAAATGGATTCTTATATGGTCCTAATTAAATATACATTAAATTACATTAGAGATTTGGATTGTTTTTCTTTCCAGGGTTGTAGCAATTGACATGAGAGGATATGGAGAATCGTCGAAGCCAACAGAAAAGTCCGCCTACCGGATGGAACTCCTCGAGAAAGACATTGTGGACGTGGTGAAAGGGCTGAAGAAGGAAAAATGCATTTTGGTCGCTCATGACTGGGGCGGAGCGATTGCCTGGAACGTCGCGTCCAAATACCCTCAAGTCGTCGAGAAGCTCATTATCCTCAACGCCCCAAACTCAGGAGCCATGAGGAAACTCTTGAAAACGTCAATCAAGCAATTTTTTAAATCTTGGTAAAATCATTTAATCTTCATTTTAGATTAGAATCATTGAATTTACTAAAATTATTGTAAATTCATTAACGAAAGTTATTCATGAGTCTTATTATGACATTGAGTGATGTAAATTGAACTATATTGGATGGGAAATGGGATATATATTTAGTTAGTATGTCAGTATTGTTATATGATTTTTTTTCATTTTCAAAGGTACATTTTCATGTTTCAACTTCCTTATCTCCCAGAGACGTTCTTTTACACTCAAGATCTTGTGTGTTTCAAAAAAATGTTTAGCAACTCAGACAAGAAGCTCTCGATTACTTCTGAAGAACTCGAAGCATTCAAATACACATTTGGGAAAAAAGGTATGTTGATCGTTAATTATTTAAATTATTTAACTGTTTTCATGTTTGGAGAGATGAGAGAAAAATGTTGTTTTGAACGGTAAAGAACTTTAACTCTTTGTGCTCACTAGACGCCTGGACGTATCCAATCAACTACTATAGGAATGCCTTGAAATCTGAAGAGTTTTTGTCTTCCAACGAGAAGGAATTCCCAAGGATCAAAGCCCCGACTCTTCTCATTTGGGGAGAAGACGACTTGGCCCTGGAGAAGTCCTTGGCCGAATTGTGTGGAGAATACGTTGATGACTTCCGAGTCCACTACATCCCAAAAGGAAATCATTTCATTCAGCAAGACAAACCCTTAGAGGTCAATGAGGCAATGAAAAAGTTCCTTTTGGTTGAGAAAAATAAATAAAAGTCCTCGTGTTTCTTTAAGTAATAGGTATTAATGTGAAAATAAATACACTGATGGTGTAAGGGTTTTTTATAATAATGAATTATTATTATATTATATTATTTATAATAATTTGAAATATGAAGGGAATTTAGTCCGATTCTGACAAAGGTATGATTCGGTATGATTGAAAGATTCAAATAAAATATATTAAAAATAAATCATTTGGTATTTTTATTCGATCTATATAATTCAGTATTTGAGTAGAAAATCATTTATTTAGAAAATCAATCTACGGCATATGGAGCGAATTTGATAATTGATTAGAATTAAGCAAATCAATGAGATATGATAATAATTATGAAAAGTTGTGGTATTTCATGTTTTTTGGAACGTTCCCATAATCCAAACTCTGTACATTTTTAATTGTTTGCTTCGATTCACAACAAGACGTCTATCAATTAGTATTCTTTGATTGCTGAATTTATGTTTCTCGAACAATTTTATGACTTCATCTGATAAATAGATTTTAGTAGTTAGACTGTGTAATATATATTGTAAGAAAAATTATCTTGTCAGCTGCTCTTTAATTTATAAAGATTATTTATTATTTCACTAAATTACCTTTTGTGAAAAAGTAGACTCTTGTCCCATCGCCTCTTACATAAAAATTGTCAGAAATGCAACGCCCTTCTTTAAATCGTAATTGAGCAAGGTCATATCTCCCATAGTCTCGAAATAAAATTAGACCACCAGGCTTTAATAAAATACGTAAACTTTCGATCGCCTTGTCAAATCTGAAACATGAAAAATTGTAATGATAAATATAAATTCGACTGGGTGTGTTTAAATATTAATAATTCAGGTTTTACTGCTTTTACTTCTCAGGACTAATGGCAGAAATGACAAAAATGAGAATTATTATGTCAATTGATTCCGGGAGAAATGGCGTATCAAAACTATCAGAAGTAATATCCCAAACAAAGGCCGTGCATCTTTTAAAAGTAAAAAATAAATCAGAATTACAATAAATTCCACTAATAAAATTTAACCAAGGTTCCTCATAAATTGGATAAAAGAAAAGCTAATAAACATATACAATAAAAACAATTCTTGAATACCTTGAACTTTCAAATTTTGGATTGTTTTTAATAACGTCTATTGCTTTTGATGAAAAATCGCAACAGTAAAGGTATGTATGAGGATTTCGGTTAGTTGATAGAATTGGAAAGACAGAATTCCCGGCCCCACATCCAACTTCAAAAATTTTGAATTTTGACTTTTGGCCTGGATATTCCTCATTCTTTCGTAATTCAAGAATTGCTCCTTTTTCTTCAAGATGAACAGTATTTTCTTCAAAAGGAACTTGATATCCTAGTTCAGGAAATTCGGTAAATAGCCAATTTCTATCTTTAAAAAATCTAAAATTCAAATAAATAAAAATTATTTAAATATAAATTCTCATTATATCTTGAAAATATAGTAATTGTGTTGATTCAAGATTTCTTAAAAAATATATTACTTATTTTGATGAACACCATAAAATTGATCCCAGAAATCATTTGCTTTGCATTCATACAACTCTCGTTTTTCTTCGTTAATGAGCAAAGCTGAATTTTTTTCTACTGCATTGACCGCACTCGCTTCCAATTCTTCACTCCATTCGTAATTGTCCCTGTAAGAAAAAGTTTAATTAAATTAATGATTGCCCGGTATAAAAAGAATTAAGATGATATAAAAATGTCCTTTATTTTGATTAAATAGAAAATAAATATAATAACGAAAATACCATGCGTTAGCTGTGTACACTTTAGTCTCATCTTCAAGAAGTCTATTACGAACTTTAGGTTTTAAGTCATTTAAATTGTAACTTTTAAACATGACTTTTGGAATTTCTGTTTCATCGTCTTCTTGCCGATTTTCACTCGACTTAAATTCCTCCGTAAAATCGTATTCTAAGGCCTCATCATGCTCAGCACCAAACCGATGTTTTTCCTCCTTCTCTGTCATTCTTATTTAACCAATATTAATATTTCTTAATATTTATAAAAATTATTCAAAAATTGGTCTTTAACATTTATAAAGGAAAAGAATTAAGAAAATAAAGAATTTTGGAATTAATTTAAGTCTCCCATTCCCCCAATATATTTGAAAAATAACCATGAAATAGTTCTTATGAAGGAGAACACGGCATGGTCTATTTCAGATCCTCCATATTGCATTGCACACTCGCACGCCGGTTGAGTTCATCGTGGGTTCTTCCATTGTCAGTTTAGTTGATTAACTCTTCAAAATGGCACCCGTAAGTTTTATATTTACTTAATATGGATAATTTCCTCCCTTTTAATCCTCCTCACTATGTTTTGCATTTGTTTATAGTTGAAATGTGATTAATTGTTGTTCATTTTGAGTTGATCGTAGACTTTTAATTTTTGCTCTCAATTTTAATTTTGACCCGTGGCCGACCTTATGTCTCATACAATACTCACTGCTAATAATTAAATTAAATATCATTCAATCATAGTTTTCATTGGATATTATTCCTAATAATGGAATCCTAATTAATTTTCCTTTATTCTAGCCTGCCGATAAAAAGAAAGGAGCCGCAAAGTCCACGGCGGCCCCCGCTGGAAAGAAGGAGAACAAGGCGCCCGCAGCTGCCACAGCGGCCAAGGCCACCAAAGCCCAAGCCCCTGCTCCTCCTCAAGCCAAGAAGGCAGCAGAGGCTCCAAAGGCCAAGGCCCCTGCACCACCCAAGAAAGAAGTCAAAGTGGAGAAGGTGGAGAAGCCCAAGGCTGAGCCAGCAGCAGCCAAGCGACCGGCAGAGCCCAAGAAAACCGAGAAAGCTGCCGGAGATGCCCAGCCGGCCAAGAAATCCGCTCCAGCTGAAGGAACCGCGAAGGCCAAAGCCGCTGCAGCCCCAAAGAAGCCAGCAACGAAGAAGGGAACTCCCAAGAAAGTCGCAGCCGCCCAGCAGAAGCAACAATTGAAGGGAAAGAGCACTGCCAGCAAGAAGAAGAAGATCGCGACCAAGTTCGTCATTGACTGCACGCTTCCTGCCGAGGATCAACTCTTCAATTGTGCTGACTTCGTAATGACAAATTCTAAATGGGTCGAGTTGGGCATGAGAGCCCAGATGAGAGTCATGTAAGCATTAGGGCCAACTTCCCTAATCAATGTCTCTTTTGATATTTTAGGAGAAATTCCTCCGTGAAAGGATAAAGATCAACAACAAGACGGGGAATCTGACAAATCAACTCACACTCGAGAGAGGAGACAAAAACTCCAAAATTGTTGTCAATGCTAATTGCGCCTTTTCAAAGAGGTAATTTTCGAATATAAAATGTCTTAATTCTAATTACTTTTAACGCTTCCCATTTCTTCAATATCCTTTGTAAATTGCCAAATGAATTTATGGATTCTATTATAATTCTAATGCAATACAATTAAGCATAGCATTCCAGATTTATTTTTTCATTTTTAAAATAAAAATGAAAGTGCTGGAGATGCTAAATTAATTAAGAGAGATCCAAACTAATTCTTTGTTAAGAATTTAGCCATTTCACCCTCATTACAATAAAAAACACCAAAATCAATCAATCAATTAAATACAATTGCAAAACATTAAATGCAATATATATTATTGGTCTTATAAAATTGTTCAGAGCAAAATGTCAGTTTTTCTCATTATTTTCCAGATATCTCAAATACTTGACAAAGAAGTATCTGAAGAAGAACATGTTGAGAGACACCCTCCGTGTGATCTCCACTAACAGGGATGGCTACGAGCTCCGCTACTTCCAGATTGGAAATGAAGCCGATGACGACGAGGAAGGCGACGAGTAAATGTGTTCTTACAGAATGGATTGAAGATAACACCAAGCAGATTCAATTCAGATTTTGCTCGAATAAAACGTTTGTTTTACTTGAGCGGAGCTTTTATTTTTAATTTTAATTATTCCGTCATATTCAATCTAGCATTTCATCCTAATTGTACAATTAAAATTAGATAATCTTTGATGTTGATGTAAGTATTTGAATTTTATACTCTTAAAAATAATTTTATTACACATAACTTGTAATTTACATTAAATGCAATGTTTTTAGTTTTTATTGTTTTTGCAAACTAAAAATAATACGTTAAACTAACCAATTATTTATCATTCAATAGGTTAAAAGTACGGCCTGAATCCTTGAATGACTTTTTGGAAAATTACGTCTCTTGATGCTTAAATATCCCTTGTTGAATAGTTGGACTTAGTGATATTTCCTTTTTTGCGAATGCTAAGATAAAAGGTGAGATTCCAAATTCTTATTTGGTTTTTCTATTATATTAGTAGCATTTTAATGATGATAAAAATGGCCTATATTGACGATGATAGTGCTTTGTTTCAAGACGGGACTGATTTAACAATTACATTACAATCCCACACAAATATTTCATTGTTTTAAATCATAATAACAATTTTATTGTTTTAATTACAGCTCTTCAAACAAAACTTAGATTTCTTAAGAAGACAACGACCACCAAGTCAATCTAATTACTAAACCATTTTGCTGTTCGAGATTAAAACCAACCACTCATATTTCAAAAAACTGTTATAAATGTTAATCATCCAACTTAAATAAATTGGCAGATAATTAATTTTCATTTTTATAAATTCTTATAATACTTTTATTTTATACATTTTAAAATACTTTATTTTATAAAAAAGTTTGTCAACTTGTTACTTAAATGTGAACTCCTCAGTAGCCAACTAGTGGCCCATCCTGTTGAATACTCTAAACTTTCATCTCATAGAAAATTCAATGTTTAACCCATTTTTCCACCCTCTTGAGCCGGAGAGCGAGGAAGGTTATTATTTGGGTTTAATTAAAATTTCATTTGAGCGTAAGGAGTCATTAGTTTTGACACGCAAGTGAGTTTAGGTCGGTGGGAGAAAGCTGTAGCTGGGGAATCTTCTGGCATCAATTACTAGAGAGGGAAAGGTGGGCGGAAGAAAGGAGGAGACCGCGCCGTCGCACCGCGCCCCATTTCCCAATCAACCCGTCTGTTCCAAACGCCATACTTTTGTTAGGTGTTGCTTGTCCCTGCTTGTGATCACTTCAGCTCTCCTCAAAATCTCTTCAAACATCCAAGGGACACTTCTGAGACTTCTACCTTCGCCACCATGTAAGACCACTTAAAATTAAGCATCGAACTTTTTTTAACCATTGGTTTTATTACTTTTAATGGGAATTTCTATTGAAATGTGTACTTGTAATATAGAAAATATGATTTAATAACTTTGGAGATGAAGAGACGATTTAACATTTTAAGTTGATATAATATTGGGAGTTGATTTAACATTAGGAGATGATTTAGCATTGTGAGTTTTGTGAGATGATTTAATATTGAGAGATGACTTAGCATTGGGAGTTGAATTGGGAGGATGTTGAGCCTAATTTAATGTTGACTGTTGATGTTTTAAGGGCGTCGACTGATGGGGGTCCGAATGACCCGAACAGCGGTGGTGACGGGGCAATCGTCGGAGGTCCAAGAACTCCTCAGCAAATCGCAGCCCAACGGAGACTTCAGCAGACGCAAGCTCAAGTTGATGAGGTCACACTTTTATGACTCACTTTTCTCCCACCTTTGGAGTAGACCCCCTTTGTTCACCTGTCATCATATTGTTCTATTTACTATTCTCAGGCTCACATGAACTTTGGATAATCATTTTAATTCTATAATAGGAGGTTCATTAAAATTAATAATTAATTGAACAGAATTTGTTTGTATTGATCCTTTTGCTAAAAAATGATGGAGTCATTAATATTTAAATCAATTGTTTAATTATTTACACTACTGTTTTAAGCAATTGATTATTCATGAAGGCCTATGACTCCGTGTTTCGTTTGTTAAACAGTATTTCTCTATATAATATTCAAACTATAAACTAAATTCATACACCTTGTGTGTCTTACTTAATCTTTCTTTGCTTTCTACTAAAATCTACAAGTTTATTAAACAAAATTCGAAAAGGATAAAAGTTTCTTCTAAATATTAGCGTTTGGAGATAGATTTTAAAAAAATTATCATTAAATCAGTAATGTACGGAAAGTTCAAACTTTTGTTTGGTTTCTTTCTGCGACGTACTTATTGCTAGTACTTATGTATTTATCCCAAATCTCAATTCTAAAAGTTATCTTTATTTATAATTAAAAGAGCAGTGGATGGGATTTACTTACCTATTTAATTGTAGCATAACTTATTTAAGCGGATATATTTTTAATGAAATTATCAAAGTTATGAAAAATTATTATGCCAAATAGATCCTCCAAGAACTTTTGTTTCAACTTTTTAGGTTGTTGGAATTATGCGGATGAATGTGGAAAAGGTTTTAGAAAGAGATCAAAAGCTTTGTGAACTAGATGATAGAGCAGGTAAAATACCTTCATGTTCATGAATATTCACAATCGGTAGAGCAAAATTGCAAATTGAAGCTTGAAACGTTGAGTTCAAAAAAGTTTAAATAAATAGTTTGAGCATTCAATTTCATATCCTATTATAAACACTTTGAAACTTTTAATCAAACGCTAACAAAAAATTACATGCCAATATTTAATGAGAACTGACGACTATCTATCTAAATAGTTGACTAATTAAAACTTTTTTGTGCGCAATTAAACAAAGCCTTTTTGTAAATAACTTGACAAACAGGCAATGCTTTAGCATATCATTATACTAGTCATAATAAATTGTCATTACTCGTTAGAATTAGAATAGTTTTTTGTTTGGTAAGTAATTTCTATATGTTAGGATATAATTAAACGTAAAGCCAGATAGTAAAAATATAGATATTTATCAATCATTATGAGTGGAAAGTACGAAATATGTTCAACACCTTTATATGCTTTTCTCTCCATTGGGCATTGTTATCAAGAGTTGAATCTAAATTATAATTGTATCAATAAAATACTGTATCAACTAATATAGATTACAATTAGTACCAAGCGACAATCAAACACGGGTTTTTGAAATGTCCTTTTTTATTAGCCATCTCGTTAAGGGAGAAAATCTCATAATTAAAATCTCATGAAATTTGAACATGAAGTGAGAAATTCTCATTTAAATATAAAATAAAATATGAAATATGACTTTTACTCTGCTTGTGCTTGCATGTTCAATATGAACAAACTAACTTATTTCATCTGTTTTCTTTAAGCTCTGATTCTACTGAGAGTCTCACAGGCCACTGAACTATTTAAATGTATGTAAAAGATTTTGTGAATAATATCCCTTTCGTTTAAATTATGTAACCAAGTTGTAAAAAAACAAAATATCCAAAAACGAAACTTTAAAAATCTCATATTTTGAGCAATTAATTTGAATTTAGTGAATTTTATTTCTTATGTTAGAGATAAAACTATGGTAATCAATTTAATAAACAATTTGATCTAATTTCACATAAAACATAACCACAAAATCTTATAAATAAATAATAGGGTAGTTCAGTGGTTAGTGAGGCTCACGATATTTATCTCTTTCTAAAGATCTTTAGTATAGTTGGGTCTGGGTTATTTAAAATTCTAGGTTATATTAAAAACCTACCTACCTAAAAGAAAAGTCTGTTTTATTTAGACAATAAATAATGCTAAAGTTGAAGTTGAGCATATAGTAAGTCTTATGATATAGATGTTTAATGTTGAGTAGACAAGATGACAAGAAGATGAGATCACTTGTTCTTTCTAAATAGATTATTTTGCACTCTTCTCAAGACTAATGCAATTTAATAATATTTAACCTCGAGTGAGTAGATTGAGCAATGAAAAACTTCAACCTCAGCGTTTTAGAATTCAGTTAATTAATAAGCTATTATCTCAATCTGTTTGTGATGATCTTCCAATAGAAAATGTCAGTCATTTTTAAAAGGGAAATAAAATGTTTGCTCGCCATTGAATCAGCAATCAGCATCATGAGCCGTTAGTATTAGTTGAATTTGAATTTATCATGTTACAACAATTGCAGCTCCAATTGCAAGTTACAACTCAATCAAAACGTCGCCTGATTCCCATTTGAATGAAGTTTAAATTAAAGGTCGCTCTTTTACTACACACTCAGAAATATTAAAATATTATGGCATCATTTATTTATGGCTTCAATTCGCTATATAAAACAGTATAAACAAACAATAATTAATTATTAGAAAATTTTATTTGCCAGATTTAATAAGTTCAATATCAATAATTCTAACAACTTTTTGCATCTTACTATTCAATAAATAAAATTTAATTAGTCCAAATAGTTTTTAATATTTTGTTGTAACTTTCAACATTGCTCTTATTCAGAGTGTTTATAGCTTAGGTTCATTATTATTTGATTTTGAGAAAGATATAATAAGAAATTACAAAAAGCTAATTAATAACATTGCATTTTTAGAATTTAGAGGGAAAACTAACAATTGAACTAACAGCAGCAGCTAAATTTCAATTAATTAATAACATTTTTCCAAACTTTTTCTACATATTTTAATTACGAAGGCCTTGCATAATTACTTATTATAAATATGTATTTCACTGATTTAGAATTATCTAGAAGTAATTTTATTTTCTATTCAAATCATGAATTTTCCATGCATGTGTGCATAAATGCGTCTTTTCCTTATTCTCAATATAAATTAGTGAGAAAGGAATATTAATTAGAAAGCTCTTATAAATTTAAGTAAAGTTGGTTGGAATTGATTGAAGAGTGGGTTAATAATCAATGATAACAACTTCCTCGTAGGTGGTGGACATAATGCGGACGAATGTCGAGAAGGTGCTTGAGAGAGATCAGAAGCTCTCGGAATTGGATGACAGAGCGGGTTACAATAAATACATTTATATTTAAATTTCTGCTTTTGCACTATGCACTACTTAATTTAATTAGTTTTTTAAGACGCGCGTTTGTCTAATTTAATTGTAAATGACTCTTTTGGGGTTTGTTTGGGGATACTAACTGTATTTAGTAAATAAATATTTTTCTGGGAGAGATTGGGCAATTTCATTTTTGGGGAAGTTGGTTAGGAAGTTAGAATTTTAGAATCTGAGAATTAAAAGGCTTCATCAAAGCTGGTTTCAACTCCTGTTGTCCTCGGCCCATTTATCTTTCTTTTAAACCCTGTCCATGTGTTTCTTGAGCCTACGTGCACAAACATACAGTTAAAAAATTTATTAGCATTTGACGAGACGACATTAGTCATGCTTCTTTACTTATTTACCTCATAAACGCCCCTTTCCTCTAAATTTAATATAAAAAGGCTTCCTTTTGCCTGATAAGATGCACTTTGTATGAAATATTCATTCTATGATAAATGTTATTCATACTTACTATCTTTAATTTTAGAATTTTAACCTATAGTTTATGGACTTTTATTTCACATGTGGGTATAATTTAATCCCACTAGTAAACAATTATTTACTTCTTGTAATAATTTAATTGAAAATGAATTAAGGCAATTTTACCACATTTTGATTGAGGAACCTTATATGATTGAAATACACAATACATTTAGGGCGAATTTTTTCGTTTATTATTTTGCAATTTTGCTTCATCGATTTTAATTTCACAGAGGCTTTGTGTATAACCTCAGTGCTTTTATATGCTCATTGGGTATTTAATATTTTAATAAACGACTCATGGTAATTTGATTTGTTTAGACGCGCTTCAACAAGGAGCGTCCCAATTCGAACAGCAAGCAGGGAAGTTAAAGCGGAAGTTCTGGCTGAAAAATTTGAAGGTGAGAGGAAACGAGGAAGTTTGAGATTAGAAATGAGAAAAATTAACGAATTCTATACTTTGAATCTCCAAAGACTTCAATTGGAGGCTCATTTGCTAACTTTTTGATCCTGGAACTGAATTGGAGTTTGATGACGTTCGTTTTTCTCTCTTATTGCAGATGATGATCATCATGGGGATAATTGGTCTGATAATCATCATCATCATCGGGGGTAAGTTCTTCTGAAGACTCATTCACTTCAAGAATCGTGTCGTAAAATTCTACTCACTCACTAATGAACCTCTTCTCTATCACCCAACCAAGCATAGAGAAATCAAAATGGCAAAATCCTCGAGTCTTTTCCTGCAAAATGTTACTTTTGTAATATTTTCCTCGTGTTCTCTCTGACTTTCATCTCTCCTCTCTTCTTTCCTTCACTTCTCATCTCTTCTTCTCTTCTTCATCTTCTTCTCTTTCAACCATATTAACTTTCTCAATATTTCTCCATCATTTAACATTCTCATTTTAACATTCCTCTGTACTAATCTCAACTCTTGTAGCATTTAAAGAGAAGCTATGGTTTTAACAACTATGTAGGCATGTATGGGTTTAACTCGGGTTTAACTAACTAGGAATGATTGAAATGAAGGCTTTTTTGAGTTTAACGACTCATCTGAGACCTCAAACAGGGCTCTGTGTATTTCAAACTTTGTTTCTCTATTCATTGCCACTCTGTTGGGTTTAACGCCTTTCTTTAATTTATAACAACTATCCATAACTATTTAACTCAACTTCATAATATTTATTAAATATTATGTTTGTTTTTCTTGTAACACGACAACCTTGCCTGTGAAACCGACTCAATGTGGAAAATGTTCATTAGTAAATTGGGCTGAGTAGTTTTGAATTAACAGCACTTCTCTCTTGGTAGAATATTACATATTGGGTGTTAATTAAAATATTAGTGTTATATTGCTAGTGAGAGAGAGAGAGAAGTTGTGTGTGTTGGTGTTTTAAGGTCAACCAGCTAAATGACACTTCCGAGAAAGTCTATCTAATTGTGTAATGAGTAAAATGGAAATTTATGGTGATGTTTTTGTCAATGATGCTCTTCCGACTCTCAAATGCGAATTAATGTGGTGAAACCGGCAAAGCAATCTTAAATTTTATAAACCTTCATATCTCGTCAGTCAATCACGGTCACAGAAAATGATCAAAACCATGTTTGTACAAATGGAACTAATCATGAGCGGAGAAGATAAGAAAAATGAATTGTCAAAATCCCGTGCCAACTCATTTTGAATATACTTACACTCAACCTCGGATATGATCAACTTGAGGAGTGCATTAAAATGTGGTGATATTAACCGAGGTTCTTATACACATACATCTTATTGTTAATTAGAATACCAATTCGCGGGACAAATAAAATGGTGATCTTAATCGAGGTGATCTTATCCGAGTTTGAGTGTATTATATCATATAAATACTTACGATACGACAGTGTGTTTTTGATTAAATTATATCTATGAAATTGCTATTAACTTAAATCTATGAAATATAATCTAAACTGCCTATATAACAATGCAAAACAATCAGATTCCCCCCTTTGGAAGACTTTCCTTTTTGCCCTCCCTTTTTCATTGTTTTTGAGAATCGTCGCGAGTCGACCAGGAGTGATGTGTTCAATCATTAAACTGCGGTCGACGGAGTCGAATGAGCTAAAAATCCAAATATAATTAGTCTAAGACAATCTTTTAGACAAAGAAAACTAATAGGTCTCGTATTTACAATATATCTAACTATATAATATACACACACTATTTTGGAAATTCGCTTTTGAAATGAACTTATAAATAAATTACATAGTGCTCTATATCCTCTTATAAACGTGAAACATAAAAAATATACTTAACCCTATCTATCGATGATGATCATGTCTATACATATGAAAACTTAAGGATATACTGCTTAATAACTTTAACCTACTGATATTTTCCAATATTCACGAAATATATCTTCTATTTCACTCAAAGTAGAAACCCTTCGCTTTCATCAAATTAATCACAATGGAATTCTCGATCTTGATAAGTATGATAGTACTAATTAATAGTAGTTTTATAGTAGTAGTAGCATAGTAAACGAATGCTGTTTAACAGAGTATTAACCAATTTCACTTTTAATTGGTATATTTGAGGGAATTTATTAACCCTATAATGATCTTTGAGTATTCTCAAACATCAATTTTATTTCAATGGAACTAAAGGCTACTTTCTTAATTATGATAGTAATTCCCTCTGTGCTAAAATGAAAACGAAAAGAATGGTAGTTAACAGGTGTGTCTGGAAGTAAATTATATACGAATATCTAACGATTAATCAAAAAAACCATAAATATAATGGAAAACTATATTTTGGAAACATGAAACTGAAACGCGTATTATCTTACATAACTACTATGTATTACAAAATCATAAATCTACGAGTATTACTAACATGTTCAAAAAAAACTTAAAAGTATAAAAAATATATCGATCTATTTGTAATGATTTATCACAGATTACATACATATGAGCCAATGTGTGAGAGTGGGAATAATATTTATGATTTTTGAGTCGGGAGAACATCATTGATAAATCACTTAAAAATATTGCTTATCGTGCTATTGATAAATAACGTGCAACCAGCATTTCTGAATGTTATTTAAAAACTATAAAGAAATTAATATTGTGAGTTTAGTAGTTGAGATAAATATTCTAATCATTATTAACAATAACCTATGTACTTAAAAATTTAGAATATTATAAACTTATCTATCATACTTTACTAAATATGATTAAATACTAAAACTATATAAGAATTACATTATAAAATTAATAATTTAATGAATGCATATTAAAATGCACAGTATAACACACTTTCTATGAATTAACGTTGTTTAGTTGATTCCTATTTGACATTGTTATTAGTCTCGATATTAACTAATTGCGAATGCATTGATTTGTACTGTGAAACGCAAGTTTGAAACTCACTTGACTTGAATAGGGATTTTTACCTGAATTATTTATGACACATTTTCGCTTAACATATAATTTTTGGTATGAAGTACGTAGTTAATACTATGCCAGTACACATGTATGCGAATAATATTAACTATATATAAATTATATATTTAACCTATTTAATGAATAAGAATCTTCGTATGGTATTGGATTAATAATCTCAACTTATTAATCAAAATCAGCTTTCGGGTTTGATCTCAATGAAATGTAAGATACGAGAGGGCTTGCCAATTTCAATCAAAATGAATCGGCGGCTCTTTATCTAATATAAGATAAAAGTATCTATTATATTTAGAAAGTATATTGTAAAAATTAGTTTTAGCATAATTACATAGTTTAAAATGCGTGTAACATCACAGAGATGTCAGGTATAAGTTTTGATCTTTTGTGAATGAGACTTTTTATTTACATGCTCATTTTTGTTAGTGCTTTTTAACACCTTGCATGAATATTTGATTTTTATTATTTTCATTTTGGCATTGTCCTTTTATTTTATTTCTCTTTAGTTTCAATTTGGGGTCCGTCTGGTTCCACTAATGATTCGACGACAACGACGGCGGCGCCTGGACCACATGCCGCATCACTCGTCCAAAAAGAGCAGGTTGTCCTCAGTCCATCAACATCTTAAATTATTATAATTCCTTTTGGCTGTGATTTTTTTTTGACCTACTCCCTTTCACTCCTCGATTGACAAACACGAAGACAGATCACTTGCGTATACACAATATATTAAATTTAAAGTTAATAAGATAATTAATATATGAAATATAAATTATATTCTAAATTCTCTATTTAAGATCAGCTGCCTATCGATTGTTGAATAAAAATCTGTAAAAATTTCCAAGTAATTTAATCAAGTAATTTTATTACGCCATTCAATTATGTATATTAGATTAGTACATCTTATTGTAAATTAGGATTAAATTGTAGAATGTGTACTACTTTGTTGAGTAGGAAGGAATTCTATTAAATTAATAATGCTAAGATAACATACCATTTTTTGAATTGTTAATTTACTAATTCTATATCAAATATAGTTTCGAAACTGTAGTTAGAATGCTAAAATAAATAAATATTTATTTAACTGCTCCAAAATTAGCAATTTTTCAAATTCTCATATAGCAAATTAATAAGAAATACCATAAAATTAAAATATGAAAATAAGATGACGAAGCCACCGTATATATTAATTACATTACTAAATATTTTAATGTGCCATTTACACTTTTGTCAATCAAAAATTACGAATTTGCTGTATGAAATGAGTCCATACATTTAACTATTCTGAACTAACTATTTTGCTAAAATTATATTATTTACAATTGTTTTTTCTTCGTTGGAAAAGTATGAGAATTTGAAAATTTGGTATTTTGGCGTAATTATTTCAATTGAGATGCAGAATTGTTAAAAACCTATCACTCTTTTGTAATTCTAACCAAACACATCTATTGTATTACCTAATTTCAAAATACTAAATATATAATTTATTTGCGAATGTTTTATGCTATTTTCAGGTTAATTTAAAAGTTAATGAATATGGCAGAGGAAGAAAGCCAATAATGTTATAATATGATGAACGTTATATTTAACTTGTATATTCTATAACTCCACAGTAATTAATTCTAGTTTATGAACAAAGAATTTGCTTTACTTTGGTTTAATGGTGATGGCAAAATCAATTTGTTAAAACTTTATATTAAACCAAGATATGATTTTGATGGAACCATTTGTCTGGCAATTATTAACTTCATTTTGTCATATACCTAAAAATTTTTAAAAAAGATCAACCCAATAACAAAGGATACAATTATATAATTACATAATTACAATTCCTAATTCTTCTTTTAATAATAAATACAATTATGACATGATATGAAATCTACTTATTGTTAATTGTGTTAGGCACATTAATGACAACTCTATCTGATATTGATATATATCATTGGGATTTCTTCAATGGTAGCGAATAATGCTTAATTTAAAAACACGAACGCCTTTATTTAATTCAAATAATTCGCTACAGATCCACCAAATTGATTACATAAAAAGTTACAATTAAGATTCAAGTAATTTATATACTTAAATTATTAGTAAATATATATATATATCGCAAATGTCGAATTCTCGTTTTTGAGAGACGCGAAGCGAAGGGCTCAATCGTTCATCCCTTTTTATAACATCAACATCATTCTAAGGCTAACACGCTAACAGTGATGTGTGTATTAACCAATAATTTCATATAATTTAATAATATATTATGCGTTAATTAGCGTAATAGGTTTTGAATATTATTATTCTTCATTAAATTACATAAAGATGGTATGCTATCAACATCATTTATATACTTATTAATATTAAATAGGTAGGTTTGTAAGAAATCACATGTGAGAAATAATGAATACACAGAAGGGGATGTATTTATATATAAAAGAACTTTTATTGTGTAATAATGAATGAATTGAATAATAATGTATGTATAATATTTATAAGCTATTTAGGATGCAATATATACAAACGAAACATATTACATTTAAAACGATGAGACGGTCACTACAAAAGGGCTCCTAGTCCATCCATGACTGTTCAACGCAAGCTTTGACTCTCTTCTCGTACTCCCTCCGATTCTCTTTGTACAGTTGCGCGGCCATGGAGTTCGCAGGTGAGTTGGGGTTCGGGTCGCTGAGCAATGACTGGATAGAGGTGAGGATGGCGGAGACGTCGTACGTCGGACTCCACCGGTTTTGCAGGATGTCGAGGCAAATGGCTCCGTCGGCGTACACGTTCGGGTGAAACATCTTGGACATGAACCGGACTGTCGGGGGCTTGTTGGGGTATTCTTCGGTGAACTCAATGGAAAGCTTGAAAGTCCCGTCTTCGAACGGCGTGTCGTGGGGTCCGAAGATGATGGCGTTCCAAAGCATGATGTTGTTGTCGGTCGGGGCTCCGCTGACTCCAGCTGGAGGATCCTCTTGGAGCTTCTTGAAATCTCGCATTAATCGTCGTCGCGCCGGGGTCGACATTCTCGGACTCTTCTAGTTAATTATCCCTTGTATCGCAGCCAATTGAATCACGGTCGTTGAATGATTATCGTCTGAAACAAATAAACAAAAATGAGCATTTGCTTGTTATTAAAGAATATGATTAAATATAAAACTAAGGAAAAGACTTTGGGAATGATAAAATATTTTTAGAAATACCCTGACCCAATTTTTTTATATTTCATAATTCTTGTCAAACACACTTAAATGGCGTTGTTCCAATCAAGATATAATCTATTAAAAATACGTTACTCAAAAATTAAATCAATAATATAGACGTAAATGACCAATCTGAATATTGCCTTTATCTTAAATCAATAATTTATAAACCATAGAATTTACAGAATAAAAAATGCCAATTAAACCCTCTATTTCCTAAAAAAAATAATCGCAATTCAAACAAAAGAGTGACTTGTTTCATTAATCATTGGCTAAGCTACAAAAAGTCGATGACTTAATCATCACCAATTATTTCAAATAGCTTAAAATTCAAAAATACCAAACTGCACCAAAACTGGAACATTTCAAAGAATACTTGAGTTAAACTACTCCAGTCGAAGGTTTGTTCAAGAAGTCTTTTAAATTCA
Organism: Neelides sp. FZ-2019; assembly: GCA_009869795.1. Taxonomy (NCBI): domain Eukaryota; kingdom Metazoa; phylum Arthropoda; class Collembola; order Neelipleona; family Neelidae; genus Neelides; species Neelides sp. FZ-2019. The sequence goes on from VJMY01000156.1 coordinate 49,754, forward strand.
AATGAAAACTGGATACCTAAATTATAAAATAGCGTTCCCAATTAGAGCGAGCTTATCATGGTGAGTGAAGTGACGAGTCGAAGGAGTGGCAGAAAGGACAAAATGGGAAATCCCGGACTTTCCAAAAATGCGAACCCTGATCATCCGCACTTTTCCATCAATTGTTTCTCGCTCTTGAACGTGGTTATTTAATTTTTTTTAAATAGTCCTAACCAGGGAGCCTGGTAACTGGGTTTATCCGTAACTTAACTGTTTCCTCACCTTTTCACCTTGATGTGTTTGGGGGAAGGAGGCCGTATCGATCTTGGTCTCAGCAGTTGATGGAGCCTTCAAAAGGACCTTCTCCTTATCGAGGACAAAGGGGCCCTTGGCCACCAGACGCCCAGTCCTCTGCTCTGTCCAACCCGACCACTGGGGCTCTCAAGACCAAGTGACGACGACGAGGGAGACGGAGAAGAGAGATTCATATAACTTTACAATTAGATGCATAAATAGCACGAATAACGTAACAAGGTTCTGACGTCACGGCCGTCCTCCAGACTCTTAAGGATTGTTCAGGTGGCGCAGAGATCTTCCTTTTCAACTCGCAACCTCCCACACCCTTTTTCTTGCAAAATGTTTATTTGCGCTATGCCTATGCTGTGCTCTTGGATCCTGTACCATGCGCAACTTTTCAATCACTACGACCCTGATCAAAACCCACGGGATCTCCGCCGGAGAGAGACCCTAATGGAATGAAGAATATTATTATTAGAATTTTCACCAACGCTTACAATTAGCCTTTAAGATCATCCAAGATGGGCTTGAACAACAAATGTTTTTGTGTGTTCTTCGGAAGATAAAAGTAATGTGATGAGTGTGATTTAAAAGTTTATGATAGCTAACAATAGCTAAAGACAGGTATTAAGAATTAACGATAAGTGATTTTTAAGTAAAGTGGGAATTTGAGAAATGATTATTTGATTGATGCTTCGCTGTTTATTAATTTTAGACTTTAACAAGAAATCAAACTTATTTTTGCATTTGACAATTTTGTGTTTCATTTTGACAATTTTTGTGTTTTATTTTTACATTTTTTATTTTTTTATAATCTAGATGACTTTTGAGTCATTCATGTTGATGAAGAGTGTTTCGAAGGTTGGATTTTTATTGTAAGTTATAAGGTTTGATCCTCGTGAATGTGTTCTTTATTGAGGTTCAGGCGTGGAGGGTTCAGTCGGAGTCGGGGGAGATGCAACGAGCTTCTTGTAATTTTCTTTCATTTCGGAGAGCTTCTTACTTTTTCGTTCATTATTATGGCTCATTTTATGAAGTATTCTCTCTTCTTGGGCTTTGACGCTCATCTCGCCATTGTATTTCTCATCGAGCTTTTGGATTAACATGGTCCTAGCGAGTTTACGATTCTCGGAAAGGAGCCGCGACAAGTGACATTTGACAATGATTCCTAAAATTATGATAAAATCGATCCTTTTAGAAAATAATACTTGAAAAATTTCTGCTTATTATATGTATAAATAGTATGGTGTAATATTGTAATTGTTTGTTAATAGGAAAACATTTTATTGATTTTTAATACCGGTTGGTATATGTTTGATGACGATACAATTTGAATTTGTATTGACATTTGATCCTCCTGGGCCACTTCCTCTGATTGACTTTTCTTCAATGTCTCTTTCATCAATGACTGGGACTCTTGACCTGTCAATGGTGTGTTTCTCTCTCATGAACATGAGAAACGGTTGATCAATTGTGGCAGAGAGGAGGGCAATTTTATTGAGAAGATGGGGATTTGTTTGTTGTGTATTTAAACTTGAGAGGGGAGGTGCGATTGCAAACGGTCTTTTAAAAACGTACAAGTTGTTCAGGATCATTATGATAATCACAAATTAAAAAATATCTTAACTAAATTATTTAGTTTATAAATACTAAATAAACAATTGATCAATTATGATATTGTTTAAATAAGTCTTCGTTGGTTGAGGAATTGAAGTCCCTTCTGGAAATCAAACAAGAAATCAATTAACAATTTAATTATAAGCTTATGAATATTTAACTTTGTAATTTTATTGATATTGATATTCAAAAAAGTTTAATATACATAATTTCATACAATCTTCGACATTGATTATATTTGTCTTAATTAATTAATTTACCTGGTATTGGAAAATGATATCATTGGAGTTTGTTATTTCACGGTGGGTTGCGAATTCTTTCCGAATTCGATTCAAATAATAGTCCTTGTCTGTATATTTTAAACTGTTTGAGTATCTCAGTAGCTTCTTGTACAGCGAACGAATCAAAGTCTGATCAGGCTTCAAGATATTAGCAGCATTCATAATTCAATGAACAACTAAAAAAAACAAAAAATGTAATTAATTAATCTTTATTCCAAGAAACAAAAGTTCCTAAATAATTCTTGGTTGAGACTCAAAGTGATATAAAGAGATAATTTACCAAACTAAAATAAATCATTTTCAGTCTTACTTATTTTGCTCACAAGTTGCAAACTATAGTGTTGATCCTTATTTCACTCAAAGGTCAATTCCTCTATGTTTAATCAAAACTTGATAATTAAAGATCCTCTAGTCAGCAAGCCAGCATAGCTCATAGACACAACAATCCTCACATTCCACGTTTTGCACAGTGTGGACTTAAATCTTAAGAATTTAGCTATGGCTCAATATACTCCCCATATATAATCCCTAACATGTAATAGCTATGAAGGAAAAAGACCCGGTGTGTATTATAGTGCGACAAGATGGGCACAATTAGGCACGTTACACTTAGATAGTGGAAAGCCTGTATTGTCTTTAACCCAAAGCACAGAGATCCCAAGCACCAGAGTTGAAGAGACTTCAAAGGGGGGAGATAGGGCCAGAAGAATTGTTTTGGTGATGGTTGAAGTTGTTGGGAGCAGCAGCTGAGGGGATTCCTATATTGATTCTCCCTCACTTCCAACAGGCGGAACATCCTGGCTGCCTCGGCTCCTCAAGACCACCAAATCAAACAGACTTGTAGGTACTCATCTTGGGTCATCCGGTGGTGGAGGAAGTTCAGCTCTCTGCTTTCATCAGGTCAATCCTCTCCTTTTGTTTCAAACAAAATCTTTACGTCAGTTTGCACAAACTGAGCGAATTATCTCTGCTCCGAATGTCACAAATCTCTGATATCTCTTCCCTTGTTAAATAGGCACAAACTTGCCTATATTGCTTGGACTTGTTCAATTGTTCATTTATAAGAGAAAATTAGAAGAGAAAAGAGATTTCCTTTGAAGAACACTTGTTTTTTGCATCAATCAAAGAATACTCACCAAGAAGAATTACATGTTAACAGAAATCTGCATCATAACAAATTGCAATTGGTGAGTAACTTCTACTTTAATTTAAAAACAAATAATCTATTAACAATGGAATTTTTATTGTCTTGATACTTATACTTTTATGTTTCATTATAAGCATCATCATCTCTGTTAGACAATTTATTTCATTATATATTTAACGATTTATAACAAATAAAGCCAATATTTGAAACGGTAAATATTTAAAGTTATAGTTTAATTTCTTATCAAAATATAAGATGTGGGTTAGTAATTTATTGGATGTAAACATATTGATACACCACTAACTTTTAACTCTATTTGATTGAGATTCTTTCCGTGTTTATATTTTATATAAAAAAACAATGTGTGGTTTTTATTTATCCACGGCATAAACATTCCGAATGGATGGTTTATTATAGTTATTTAGTTATATATGTAATTTGTAAACAACAAGCAAGTACAAATTACTCTTTCATTGTTCTTCCACACACATCGGCACAAAAGTTGGAGATCCCATAATATTAAAGTTTACATTACATTGAATGAGTCATTAACTTTGCTCGTTAAATTATCATGATCATAACATGATGATAAACGTTACCTACTATTTATGATTAGCAATGATGCATCATTTGTGCACTGATAGCCAAACATTCTATTTTAATTAATATCAATTGTTTTTTATAACTTTTACTATTATAGATCAAATGCCTTCCTTTTTGCGCACTAGATATTAAAAAGTTAAAAATATTAGTGAGTTTAAAGTAATCTTTAAACAGATTTACTAGATATATATTAAAGAACGATGTAAAAGAATAATAAGAAACAAGAACATTTTGTCAAAGCACCAACCCTAAATTTATAAAGTATTAGCCATGATTAGCGTAATTTAAGCTTCAACAAATCGAGTGGAAATAAGCGTTCTTATTTCTTGTCCTCTTGTGTTCCATATAATTAATGATCATGCATTCACGTGCAATGTGTAGTTAAAATAAACATAGCGATTTCCTTGTTTCCAACAAAGATTATTGAACTGGAGGAGCGAGAGAGTTTTGCGTGAGGTGCGAGATGCAGAATAGTTAATGTTAGATTGGATTGTGTTGGTCGTCGACTTTTGACTTCGATTCGGTTTTTCTAGCATCGGCGTGGTTGTGAATTTCTCCTTTGCCCTTTCTGTCGCATCCTGTGAAACACAGCGGAAAACACTATGAAAAACTATGAGCTTCAATTGCTTCCTCAACCATCTGTTTTTAACGCCAGGGCGTTGTACCTTCGTCTTCCCATTGAGGAGGAAATGGGTCAATTGGTTGGGAGTGAACTCTTTTCATGCACAAAAACATATCCGACTCCCGTAGACTCTCCTTTACATTTTTGCATCATCAATATCCTCTTCTGTCTAGCTAAAATGTTTGTATGGATTTAGGTTTAGAAAAATATTGTATACGCTAATGAACCCATACTGTGAGAGAACTCAATGTGGGACTTACAATTTCCCCGGCTGTTTCCCATGTGGAGAAATAAATTGTTTATATTGAAACTCTCAACAGTCCGCTGCTCTCTTCGAGTCATATTTATCTCTGCGAAAATAAGATTTCTCTATAAATAAATTTGCATTTACAACTGGGCGTTCATTTTTATGCAAAGTAGATCATTTTCATTTAATCATTCATTTTCAAGTCCTATGTTTTAATCCTATCCTTGTGTTTTTAACTTATTCTCCGCTGATAAAAAAAGACAACACGAGTTTCGCTCTAACCAACGTGGACAAATCGAAAGATTATTTGAAACAAATGGGAGCTCTTAGCTCTTATATATGCTCAATGTTAGAGCCTACTTTGGCATTTTAAGAAATAGACCTTAGACCTTTTTCAACTTTATTTAGCCACCTACTAAAGAAGAACAATTTCGTTTAAATTACTGTTTGTTGAACCCAAGTTTTTTGGAAGGAAACCACACAATACAAATTCATACACTTTTACAAAATGCAAAAAAAGCTTCAGCAAATGCTTAAAAGCAAATGTGGACATGTGACGCATAGCTTTCCAGTCTTATGATCATCGCGAATGTAAAGTGTAAGTGAAGTGTTTTAAATCCAGTATTCCTCTTTCTAACAATAAGCTATGTAAGTCCCTCAGAGATTTTTCATTGTTATTGTTACATTCACCCTGCAAATCCGCTTGGGCTGAAAACCTGCAAAATTGTCACACCCAAAACATCCTTATTAAACTTGTTCTCCAACGCTCGGTTCTTAATCTTTTGACCATTTTAGTTTTGTGGCTCCTGCTTTATTTTAGCTTTTTCGCATATTTAAAACTCTATTGAGGATTTTACAAAACACGTAAGAGTTTTAGCTGAATGAATGAAGCGGATGTTGGGATTAGTCAAGAAAGAGCGAAATCAAACGAACAAAGAAAAGGAAGATAGTAAATTAAATCATTATTTTCATTATGTATAAGCAAAATAGTAGGTAGATTGAATACCATTTATAAATTAATGAGGCTTTTTAATTGCCATCTTCATTATTCATTATTAAGATGGTAGAATTACATAAAAACTGACAATCTGACAAATGCAATATCCCAACAATTACAAATCACGCATCTTATCTCTTCTTCAGAGTTTTAATTGCCCTGCAAAAAAGGAAGGAATTCAGGATTCATCGTGGATTTGCCCAAGCGTAGGAGCTTTTGCGAATCTTGTCAAAGAGATCTAAATTATTCTGATCCTCTCTAGGCTTGGCTCGCTATCCAAAATCTCATCTTCTTTGAATTCTCTTATTTTCTCCAAATGGAGAAACGAGTGGCTTGACGCTTTAAAAATTATTCTGCCAGATGTTCCGTGTGACAGTTGAAGTGTGGAGGGACGGATGAAAAGTAAAATCACTCTGATGTAATACACGCGGATTTTCACATTTCGTATACAGTATTATTATATATATATATTCGTATTTTTCGTACATTTCGTCTAGTATTGGCTTGGTATTGGCTAGGAAGGGGAGGATGATTAATCAGGGAAGCATGGATGGTCGAGGTCTTTTATGCATATCGCACACCTGTGTCTTCTCCTCCTCGTGAAACTTACGTGGGTTTGATGCCCGTGTAAGGGCGAGCTCCTTCGCCTACGACGCCTCGCTCCGTGCAAGGGGCTTGGAAGCAATTGCTCTTCCTCCCAAATCACCAAAGTCTTAAGGCCATTGCTTCTCCCCAACACCACCGTTGGCCAACCACCCGCCTGGCTCACTCGCCGCTTCTCATCGCCGTCACAATGCCAATCTCCATTAATAGACTCCTCAAATTACCCACTTCCTACTAGGCCGAATAGGAGAATAATTACACAAGACGTGTGGGAGGATCTGGAGGAAATGCGAGACGGATTCCCATCCCTTGCTCTTCTCACACTTACTCATCTACTATGCAATATAAGCTAAATAGGTAGAGTCAAAGATTTGAGTCTTCGAGAGCTCTTGGCTGATTAACAGCTAATTTCCTCCACCTTTGCAAAGGTCTAAAGCTTTGGATGTCTCCATTGATTGAGCCAGAGCCTATACAGTAATTTATATTGAATTCTCCATGGTCATTATTAGATTAAGGTTGTTTTACCTATTAATCTCTCCTCGACATCCAATCCAACCCAGGGCACACCTGTTTCCTCATCAATACCTTGTTTACAGACATGTTGCATACACATGCATATATTTATTTAGTTTATGATTTCGGAGCCGGGCTTAAGATTTTTACATTTTTTACTTCCTCGTCCAACGCCCGGATGAGTATATTTATAAATAATGGGTCCAGGTTGAGAGCCAAGAAAAATATATATAACCTACATTTTCCCTTCTCATATTTTAAATGAGAATATTTTTAACGATTCACTTGTCTGACTTACTGGCTTGTCTGTCTGATCTGTTTGTAACAATTCCCATTAGCCAAATGGCCATTTTCATATTTTCAAGCTCTTTTTTTGTGACAGAGGGGACCATATAAAGGAATGTGCTTTAAATTAATGCCTAATAAATGTTATATGGTTTGAGTCAAGAACAATTGGCAGTTCCCTCAAATAAAAGATTTACAATCAAAGTTCACCAACATTACGAGTTCATTTAAAATAAAAGTTTTTTATGACCCAGAATGCAATTAAGGATTCGTGCGATTGCAACCGCATTGTTTATCAACTTTCAATGAAAAACATTCCCATTTAGTTCAATATGAAATGATTTAATTTATATTCATTCATAGCTCAATTCATGTAACTAGAAGAGTACAAATGCAATGTGTATATAAAGCTAAAATGTAAATGTGCATTTCTTGTATTAGACAAATACAAATACAGATGGGAAAAAACCAATGATTTACCTTTCTCTCGTTAGCACATTCTGACACATTTGTCCGAAAATGTAGAACTTGACCAGAGCATACCTTTGATCATTGTGGAAATAACGACAACGCGAGAATTCTCTCGTACTCAATAAACCGCCTTAATGTTATAAAGCTCAATGTTGATAGAAGGCCTAAACGAGACTTTGCGTGTAACTGTTCTTTATGTTCTTAAAGTTAAAGTAGTAATATATCTCTTATTGCAATGTTAAAGAAATGTTAGAGAGCCAGTGGAGAGGCAAAGTGTTCAAACAAAAGGTGCTATTGAATTTCCATATCTCCATAATTTTGGTACAAGGATCAGCATTCGCATACTTGGCCTAAATAAGATTTCCTTTCATGACCCAACGTGGCGATTCCCGTCTTTATTTCTTTCTTTCTCACCAACTTCTGCCTCACTTGATTTGAAAAGTTAACCGATGAAAAGAGAGGTCACGAGATGAGAACTTGACTCTTTTGTTGTTTGTATTATCTTGCAGATCACCCGAGTACGTGTCTTATAGGACACTTCTTGACGGTTTGACTATTGGGAAGTCTCTTTATTTTTTGACACTTTGAGTAATTGCTTGGTTAAATAAGGAAATAATTGCTCAGAGCTCGGCGCTAAATATCAGGGTCTCTTTTATTCCCATATTAAACTCTTTGAGTCTCTTTCACACGTGTTTCCCTCTTTGAAAATAAAGGAAGCCAACCATGAATGGGGATTTGAGAAGCATCTTATTGTCTAGTAGATGATTTTTCTTAAGGAGATACTTTACTCTTTATGTTTAGAAGTCTTATATAGTTAAGTGCTAGTGATTACTTGGACAAATTTGGTAGTAATTGTGGCGAGCAAATAGAGGACTACCTATATATTTCATTAATTATATATAGTATAATTTGCATGAGTAATATGCATGTGTAATGTAGGTAATAACGTAAAGTAATGTAAGAAAACTTGTAAACAGAGATTGTTAATTGAAGGACTGATAATGGGTGGCTACCAAATAGCCGACACATTTTACCCGACACGGGGCGAATTGTAACTTTAAATCTAACCTAACCTCATTCAAATTGAACGTCGCCTGAAGTAGGCGCTATTCATTGGCCCCATGTCGGGTAAAAATTGTGTCGGGTGCTAGCTATTCACCCTGATAATGATAATATTTACAAATTGATATTGTGGATTAAACCTCTAATAATCACTCTGGAATTTTTACAGCTTGTAGGTAGAATTTGGATATTTTGATCATTTATTTTCTATTTACGCTCGGTTGTTAATTGTGTATAATTATTTATTTTGATTCGTAATTTGGACGTCGTACTTAACTTATTTGGAATAATAAGGAAGCTCTAAATACCTTACATTTACAATTAAATCAAAATATTTAAGAATTAAAGTGTAGGTACTTTTTTCATTTTGAGACATTAAATCTTGATGTGGTGGCAAAGGTTTAATGGATTCTAATCCATGTTTACTTACATCCTTTTAATATGAATTTTAAATTTAATGTAGTTCAGGTCTAAACGCACAAAACTTGAATGACTCTGGTCGAATTATTCTTTGGTTATTATAAGTAGGAAGTTTTGGCTTGATTCGAGTAAAAACATAAGGCCGTTGATAATCCATTAAGTATGCATTTATAATTCTAATTCGCTGCATTTTAAACCAAGCTGTTTTGTTTTAAAAAAAGTAAGAAATCTCCCATTTGTGTAAAATACTACTTTATAGTAGTTATCTAACCTGTTACATTTGTTATGCAAATGTTCATATTTTCTACTATACAAGAATCTACTCCCTGTTCGCTGGAGGAAAAAGGTTACAACCCACATCCAAATATGCCTACTGAGTCAGTCTGATACTATTGAGTGTAGTTTTTCAGAATATGTCTAAATGCATTAAAAGCTTTACACAGTTTTAAAATTCTACACTCTATAGGAGCTTTAGACTAACTCAATGGGCATATTTGGAAGTGGGTAGTAACCTTTTTCCTCCAGCGAACAGGGAGTACTTCTGGTATTTTGAATAATTTAAGAATTGTTGCATATCAATTAGGATAAAACTAGTTCAATCTAATTAAATTCCCAAGTTAGAAGGATGAGTCCATGAAAATTATATTGTTCAGAAGTAATTTTATTATCCTAAATTGTTAAATAAGGAAAGGATATTGAACTTGAATTTTTTGTATTAATTATTAAGTAATTTTTTTAATTAGTTAAATGACAAGATTTTCCTTTCAATTGACTCATAAATCAGAATCTCTTGTTGAATCAGCAATGCTGTTATACATAGATTTTTCAACCATTTGTATAATTTTGCCTGTCAAAATCGATTTATTTGCGTCTTTGAATCTTCATTAACTGCTCTTGTTTGTCTTTGAAATATTTGAAGTTTTCTTGAAGTGTCTGGATTTAGAAAGGGAAAGAGATAAAGTTAAGAGAGTTCTCTTGTAGTGTAAAAAAGGAAACAAAGGCTCTTAAAGGTTGATGAAAGTTTGATAGGAAAATTACAAGTGGAACAATAAGATGTACAATTTAGCACGACCATTCTTAATTGTTTATCCTTAGGAAAATCTATGGGTTATTTGACGAAAAGGTCATTGCGTGGGATTTGTAATTGTAAAGCCATTATTAAATTCCCACTTCACATTGAGGAGACTTGGATGATCATAAGATTGTTGTTTATTAACGATTATAAATTGTCGTTTAAAAAGTAATTCATTGACCAATTATACTGTTGATAATAATAGGAAATGGAAGCTATAAGATTCTCTTCCTGTTATTAAGAGTAATCAATAGGGGAGGATGAATTTTAAATGTTTGACAATAGTAAATATATGCTCTTCGTCAAATTATGCAGGTTATTCATTAACGTAGTTTTAAATTCTTTAGTTTAATATCTTTACATTTCTTCCTTGCAATTTTGCAAATGTTATTAAAATGTTATTTTAGGTGATTTTGGCTTTAGCTTGAGTTTCATTGATTATACATTAAGGGTAAAATGATAAATTAAACCCCGTTTATTAAATGTGCCAAAAGCTTTTTCGGTCTCAAATGACCTTAATAAGTCTAATTCGACCGATATTTTATTAATTTTATTTTAATGGTGGTGCATTTATCATTTGATAATTCAATAGGCTATAACAAAATAGCAATCGAATCAAATTATTAACTGAATTGAATTGATTTCTTGATAATTTTAATCATTTTAAATATTATAAAATAGCTTACATAAATGGACAATAATGGGTGCGTTAAAATTCAAATTATTTTTTTATGAAACCAACATTATAATATTTTCATTTTCTTTCAACATTTTCCCAATTAATAAATCAAATATTTTCCAATTTGAAGAAGCTTATTTGATCCTTCATTTTGATTTAAATTATTTTCTTAATTTAGAAACAAAGGAACATGTCTGCTTGATACTTAATTACTTTTCCAGTGAAAAGACAATTAAAATGGAAACGAGCCGCTCCTCTTTTCATGTTAATGTTTATTAAATGAGAGTCAATTGTAGTCATTTCCCTTTTGATTCCTTGTTCCAAAGAGGACTCGAATGGGATATTGAATTTACTGTCTTTTTTATCTTCGTTCTCCATGCAGAGTTCTTTTTTTCATCTAACGAAGGAGTTTTTAGCGGTAAGTCGAATTGCATGGAGTGAAGTGGACATAAAACTTGTTGAATTGATTCACGATCGCTCCAAATTTGGCTAAGTCGACGAGACTCTGAGAAGTTGAGGACTCAAAAGACGAAGGCTTGAGTTCTTCCTTCTATGCCTCCTATGACGATTGTTCATGTAAATAGACGAATTTCCACTATGCTTTTCGTGAGGATTTCTTTGCCAAGGCCTTCACTGACGCGGTGGTTGAATGAACAAAAAGTCCGCGCGTCGATCTACTCGAGAGATTCCTTCAGCTCTGTTGGTCCAACTAACATTGAGAATTCGAGAGTATCTTTAAGCTGTAGAATATAGATAGGTGAAGTAAATGTAAAGTGAGAGGGCCTTTGTCTCTTCGGCGTCATTGCGAGTCTTTTTCTTGTTCTCTGGTTCCTTTGCTTAACATTAGTTAGTTATACTAACTTTATATATAATAGACCAGTCAACCAGTCAAAAAGTTCATAGAATTCTTATGTTGACTAAACAAGCAGGAATTCTATGAACTTATTGACCGGTCTATTAGGTAGTTAGTTAGTTAGTAGCTCCTTTTGGACCAAAAGTTTCGGTCCCTTCCTGGTGCTTTTGTTTTTCTCGCCTCCTCGCCGCTCTTTTTATATGCAGAGATCCATCGAAGAAAGGATTGGCGAAGAGCGTGGAGAAGAAGGCGGCGGACCAAATGAAATTCCAAAGACTCAAGCCATCAAGATCTCTCAGATCTCTCCAGGCTCAAACTTGGAGGCTTCGAGCTAATTTTAAATCTCTTTCTTTCACAAGGATCTCTCGGGCATATGTAACTCTTCTTTCCGCGCCAAATAGAGGCAGAGAATGGTTTCCCTGTATACATACAGGGACTATTATAAGACTATTATACCACATATACTATTTTCTAGCTGTATATCATACTAAATAGTACCTATACATGGTTGTAGGAAATAATATAGTGGAAAAAAGATAGTTTGAAAAAATGATAGTTGGAATAAACATAGTATGCCAATAATATAGTCGGAATAAATAGAGTTTAAAAATATAGTGATGCTAGATTAATACTATAAATACAAATTTTGGTATTATAATGTACATACAGCGTGTCCGTATAGTCGCTTGCGACTTTACTATTCAATAACTTAAACGTATGTTTGAATTTACATTTTTAAAAGATTTATCATTTATCCATCAAATTACTTATAAGAACAATAATTTTAATTTGTGATTTGAGCCCTGTATTTTCAGCGCCATCATCCTATGTCAATATATACCAACACGCTCTGTAATTTACTATTTATATATTAGATTGAAATCCTCATAATCAGATTTCCCATGATGCTCGTCATTACGCAATTTGAACTTTTAGGAGTCGTTTTGTTATAAGGGAATGAAGGCAGTGAACTTGGTTCATTCAATTAAATGGAACAATCAAATGCTCAAAGGGCGAGCACCCCTTACGTTCAAAGCCAAAGATTTTTAATTCTCTCATAAATGTAGCCAAGTCCTGTTAGCTATTAATCAATGAACTGAGCATCCACTAATGATGTTTTTAAATTGCCTTTAACTCCAAAAGGTCCGTTACGCTTTTTCAGCTCTCATCATACATTTTATTATGATTTAAAAGGACACATTGGGTTTTTGAGTCTCTTTTGACTCTCATTCAGATTCAGATTCAACTCATTTGTTTATTTCTGTATGGCAATTTCCCATATGATTTTTCCTCTAAGTCGTATCCTAATGTCCAAATAGGACTGTGAAACATTGAAAAGATGAGTGCGTCAAATTGTAATATGAGCATTTGGCTAACTACATATGTAAGATGGCACGTTATATCTGTACTTATCGTTAGGTGAGGTATGTGTAGTTGTGTAGGCTAATACTTAACAACCAATGCTTTTGCACTTATGAACTTGTGTATCTCTTTAGAATCTCTAATATGTCTATGATAACATGATGGGAAGGCTAGGTATGTAAGTATATATAAAAGTACGCGTATTTGAATAGCGTGTACGAGAGGCGGAACTTCAAATGATGATCGTGACTTGCTTATTTTTAGCAAAGTACGTAGGTATTTAATGACTACGTTTCCTCTTTCAATCACGTCAATGGGGCACACACACACAATCAGTGTTTTTAATCCCAAGTCCAACTAATACCGTAATTTATTCATTCACAAATCCTATTTGATCTTTCGATTTTCATGCAATTTTCATTAGGTATATGTTTTTATGAACTATAAATGAGTGTCAAGTAAGAAAAGGAGAGATCGGATTAAAAAATAGAACACAGAATTGGGAAGTCTATGACAATGAGAAGTAGGCTGTGGAAAATCCTGGTTTATACAATCATATCTTTCATTATGTTTAAAGTAAAAGTTTTAAAACTGATTCTTAGATTCGCTTTTATTTGTTCTTTATTTGCTGAAATACAAAAAACAAATTCACATGCTTTCTACTTTGACATTTATTTTATTCTTAAAACGAGAATAGTATTTTATCAAAATGTATAGCTACAGCTAGCTTTGGGAATCTATATAGGTAGTTATAAACTGTAAAAACATTCTTAAAGGAGCTTAAACTATATATTCTATCAAAATATTAGGAAATGGTGGATGAAATAAAAAGATCGTGAAATTGAATAACCATTAAAGGAATTAAATCTTCAAAGCCGCTGGTTGTATCCTTATATCAAGGAAGAAACGTTTAAAGAAGATTGTGTAAGTAAAAATTTCAAGAAACATCTTTTTGAACATCTTTTAAAATATAAGGAGCCACATTGTTGTTTGTAAAATTCTATGAAAAAAGTCTGAATGGGTACTATATGGTCGTGAGGGGTTCGTAGTTGAGTGAGGAGCTTCTGGCATTTATAAAAGTAAAAGATCAAGGCAACTTGCAGAGTTAAATAAATGATATTATTGCCAAAATAAACAACCATAAAAGAGCGAAGTCTTGTGATGAATTTCGGCTTCTATTTTGAGAGATACGGATGGTTAATCAAATCATATGAATTTCATTTCTCTCCTGATGATGAGGTGTGTGTTCCTTATTATCTCTAATGCTCATTGGGTTTCTCTTCCTAGTACTTATCCTCTATCTTTAAGCTCGTCTATTTAATGAAGGTTTAGCACTAATGCTAATGAAGGTGACTCACTCTGAGACTCTTCAGGGGAGTCTCCTCATTTGGTCAATCAATGAGAGCTGAACAGATGAGCCAAATAATATACTTACTTATATTGTTATACTCTATAATATATACTTTTCTCCTATGCCTAATGGATTTTAAAGCCCAAGGTGAGGTTGTCAATTTTTTGGTTCAGTTTTTTTTATTTGTAATTATGCAAACGGTATTTTGATGGACTAATGTGTGACGGCTAATCAACCTACTCTTGTATTATTGTAGACAGAAAAATTCCATTTTCTATTCATGTTCTAATTATTATGAGAGATCCTCCCAACACAACCAGATCGTCCTTCGCTTTCAATCATGAGATATAAATTAATCCTAAAAAAGAATTAAGATTTCATTGCATATGCCCAAAAATGAAGATTTGCTTTTTTCAAATCCCTTTGTTTATCAAGTTCTTTTCATTCTCGCGTATTTCTTTATTTATGCATGGAGTTATGAATGCTAATCGCTGACTGACTGACTTGTGAGTGAGAGAAAATTCTCATTCATAATAACATTAACACAATATGCTAATTTATACATTGAATTTCTTAATCTTTATTGAGGAAAATATCACGAAGATATTTATTTCTACTTCAAATATGGATATGTTAATAAGGTAAAGGAGAATCTAATTGTTCGTACTTCGCGTTAGCTTGTTATTTGATATATCGGTATGTATAGGTAAAGTAAATTTAAATTAGATACTTAATGTTATTAAAAGTATCGCAACTGAGCAAGCAAAAGTGTTTAAACAACTTTAAAGAATTTTAATCTTTGAAGAACTTAAGAGAACTTTTAAAATTTTAAACTTCAAATAAATTAAAAGAATTTTAAACAGCTTTAAAGAACTTGACTTGAATCTGAAACAAGGATTATGTATATTATGTAAATTACCATTAAAAATAACTTTAGTGTAAGTTTAGTTTTCTTTGTCAAATGTGCGTAGATGCACATAAATCAATCGTTCTTTCAACAATATAATCTCATATGTAATCTATTTCAATAGAGGAATTGACTTAGGTATAAACTCAATTTACTTCTATGCAAAAATATAAATCATTTGAATACAAATGCCATTTACCTTCAATGTAAGAAATAGATTGTTGAGCTTAGAGCTAACTTCGAATCGGATTATCTTTCCATTAATTTCCATCAAGAATGAACCAACTCTGATAACATTATATCTGTCGATAATTATTTAGCCAGCAGAGCTCAGTAGTCATTGTGAATTGTACAAAAGAAATAGAGAAAAGTAATCTAAATAGAATCAAAAGATAAAAGGGACATGACAATTTTTCAAACATTAGAGTTCCATTGAACTCATCATATAACTCTTTCATCGAATTCGCAAGGGAAGAATATAATTCTACAACAATTGGGGTTTTTTTGTGAAGCTCAGCCTTTTCCTTTCATTAAATGTAAGTCGGATATTATTTATTAGTTGGTTGAAATGGGAATAAAAATGAAGTCAACTTAATGGTCTCAACATTCATCCTTGAAAATTACTTTTGCTTCTCTCAGAGTTCCATATCACTTTGTAAAAAAGAGTACAAAGGATGAGAATCGTGGGGTCTTGGACCATTTGCTAGCTTCTCGCAAAGTCTCGCTTACACAGAGAGCTCAAGAAGCTTCTCCAGAACAATGATTGCAAAAAAGGTTCTTTTTATGGTCCGATGAACCATTCGTTATCAGAAGGTGAATCTAACCTGAGAGAAAATCCTCGACTCCAAATTCACACATGCAATTTTTTTGTACCGATCTCACCGCAGCGTTTGGAAAAATATAATATTTCGCAAAAAATTATTTTGTAAAAATGACTGCAAAATTTACTCTGCAAAATTTTACAACGTCATGGAATGGCTTTTTAAGTTTAAAGAAAAAATTTTTTAAATAAAAATGTTTGATCTTTATGAACATTTGAAGTCACAAAGTGTGAATTTAGGATAAAGTGCATGAAATCTTAAGTGCTTTATTACTTGATCTTCTTAGACTTGTCATTTACTTTAAACTTTTTGGCATTTATTTTTTTTTAGAATTTAATCATTTATATAAATGTGTGGTGACATTTGAAATGAGCTTAAATTTTTCTTTATGACACTATCGGATCAAAGATCTATCAATAAGGAATTATATATAAGGATCTTAAAGTATTTACATTTCATTATTGTATTACATAACTCGGTAGACATAGCCTTATTATTCTATGTGACATTGTCACATTGCATTTATGTACTGGCTAATATTGAGAAACTCGTATTAATAGACTCGAAAACTCGTAAGAGAATTGTTATGAAACAAAAGCCAAGTTTAATATTCGCCCTTAAGAAATAATCGCAACCTTGTCTCGGGAATTTTCTTTGAACTTGATCTTGAAATGATCGTAATTTCAAATTTATATTGGAATGTCAAAGGAGTTAAGATAAAGAAAAATGATTTCAAGTAATTGGAATCATTTTCTCATCAGGAATTCAATGTTTTCATTAAGCAAACATGGTTATAAATACTGTATACCTTATAAGCACCTTTTACTCAAATCTCTTTTGCTCCTTTACTTTATACTCGTAATATAAGTAATTTATATGATGGAGTTCTGAAGAAGAATTTATATAAGTATTCTACTTATATAAATAATTTCCAATGTGTGTCATTTGTTTTGTGTGCATAAAGGAATTTGTAATTAAATTAAAGCATTTCCGAATTTGCATTTCTAGAACATTTTATTGTAGCTAAATTAGGGAAAGATATTCCTAGATTTTTATTTGAACAGAAATAAATGTGAGTGGATGGCAAAAGTTTGCCTTGTTTTCCAACTGACAAATCGAATGCATTTGCATGAGTTTGATATGCGGTAGAAGAGCAAACGGTTACATAAACTTGAAAGGCCATTCAAATTAAATACTTTTTCCCTCAGTTTTTACGAAAAGTGCAAACACCTGGCGAGTCTCTAAAAGGAAAAGACGTGGTGGTGAGAAGAAAAGGAAATAGCTTGTAGACTTTTAAGGTTCGGAGATAAATATTTGCTTAATGGACTTTTTTTATATTCTCCAAGAGTTTTGTGAAATTATTAGTATTTTTAATGTACATGGATTACAACTCCACGTAGTATGTATGTCTAATTCTTACAAAATTCATATTCTATACAGAAGACACTACAAACTACACAAGACACTACCCCGGGCAGAGTCTCGTACTATACAAATTTTTTTAACTACGTTCGCCTCCATGGAGTATTCAGGCTTAATTAGTCGAACGTGTATTGAAGTAATAATATCTACGCGAAGGCATCGAGTAATAAAATAAGTAATTTTACATCGAGGAATAACATGCCATGTTATAATGACTTGGAGCTAAATGTACAAATTGAGGTTAAATATCTTTTGTGCGAAATGAGATCCTTCACTTTGTCTTCACTTAGCATTAGAAATAGGAGCAAGCTAAATAATCTAGTCGTGGGTGAAACGTGTGAATAAAAAATTAGGATGAGTTGGACAGCTTGGGTGCTCCTCCCTCAAGTCGCTTCCGGGGAACTGAATATTTGTTAAGAAGGGACAGAACAATAATAATGCCCATAAACACTTGCCTTATTTCAATAGTCTTATTTACTGCCAGGTAAATATGGAATTGACTTTCTTTACTATGGGTTATCTTCTTAAGCAATTACACATCATGTCTTTATGAATCATGTTGTAGGTACTAGAGTACCTGAGATACTATAATACTAAAGAGTCATGTAGTTCATGAAATTTTCTATTTATTTCATAGTCGCTCTGTTATTGTAAGAAAGTAGGGTGCTTGCCATCCGCGGTCTTTGTGTGACTAAGACGAATGATGATGATGAAATTTAAAGAAGGACGCGAGCGTTCAGAGTCAACAGTTCCCGGAACTGTTGTGGGAGTAGCCAGGCTAGTAGTAAGTTTAGCTATAGACTGTTTAGTCATTTCCAGATAGAATAATAAAAATATAAAAGGCAGGTATATGGGGTCAGAGAGGAAGTGCAAGTCGTGCTAAAATGACTGACCAAGAGAAATAGACTTCAATTTGCGTGCGAGCCAGGAGGGAATTCTACGGGGTGTAAAAAGAAGAGCCAGTCACTGAACTCTCGCAAAACTCTTCTTCCCCTTATGTATGTAAACGAAGTGACGATGAGCCATGTGGGTCTCTTGTCAGTTATTCTCCAAACAACATTCATCCTCCCATGTAATCAACAACGCTCTTAATAACGCTTGTATTACCAAGAACTAAAACTCACAAACCACCAACACACACTCACTTTTGCACTTTATGTTTGTGTAATTGAACGTAATTGCTCAAACGTTATTAATTCTTTTGAGAGCTCTAAAGCAGTGTTGGTTTTTTGCACTGCCGTTTTGGCAAGTAGGGCTATATTAGGGAATTGAGTGTTTGACTCATCTCTCATGATTCGATGAGAGATTGAATCCAGTAAGACTCATTGTTAAAAACGACTTGTTGTCGTTTCCTTAAGCTTCATTCCAACCAACACTTTTTCCTCTCAGGTTGGTTAGGGCGGAGGATGTCAATGATGATGATGAATTAAGTGAAGAGAGCTAAAAGGTATATCGGACGAGTGTTTGTCTGTGGAAATTTGATTGGCTGATTGGCATTTGTATACCAAAAGTTCTCATATTGTTTGTTAAATCATTTAAGTTTAATCATTCGTAAATAGTTTTATAGTTTGGTATATTATATTTCGTTATACAGCTTTATACATAATAGTTTTCTATGAGTAATGGACATGTAAATATGATCAAATATGATCATATGGGTATAACGGTCCAAGAAGGGTAGAAAGTGGGTTTGCGAATAAATTGTATGATGTTGATGAGAGGAAAGTAAATTGTATGTTTGTTTTTCTTTCAGGTATTGGAGTCGTGGAGGAGAAGAAGACGTGACGTCGTAGAAGAGGAGCGTTTACCTGAGCTCGAGCTCAGTCCTTCTCGAGAGTTGGCCGTGAGCAGACGGGACGAGCAGCCGGTTCTCGCGCTCCTTCCGCATTGAGAACTCATGGGACAGGTTCAGCCAAATCACTTGGAGACACATTCACCCAACGACTCGTTCCCATACCTTCCAACGGAGAATTGAAAAAACAATTGGAGGATAAGTGGAATTATTGAACACACAAGCCAATTGTTAGTCTTATTTACGGAGACGAAGCATCGAAGTCCAAGACGCCCGAGAAGAATCATCGGGTGGAAGGAAGTCCAGGGAAGCTTGTTGGATCAACAGTGATAGTGACAAGAGGATCTTTGAAGGATCCGAGAATTCTCACAAATCAAGATGGTTGACTTTTACAGAGTACTCGAGGTTTCTCGAAATTGCACAAACGCCGATATCAAAAAAGCGTAAGTAAAAAATTACTATTAATATTTATCCATTTTGAATTACTTGTAATTTATCCAATACGATATTAGAAATTACACACATGTTAGAAATAGTATAGTAATTTTATATATTTATTAGGAGTAAGAGAGTAAAAATATCGTCATATGCAATATATCCTAATTGTTATTTCCTTTTTAACAATTTCTTGTGAAACTTTTAAAAGATTCGAGAATTTAACACTTAATACAATATTTTAAGTAAAGATAATATACTATTAGTTAGTTAGCTATAAATTCATATATTCAGTTGACAAGTTTCGAAATTGTGTCATTTCTGTATTTGCTAAGATATGCAATTACGAAGAGACAATTGTTTTGGTTCTAAAACGTCGTGATCTTTTATGCATAAATTCTTTAATTCTTGTAACAATTCGACGAACAGAACAATGATGGTCTTTTCTTTTATAAACTATTAATTTTAAATGTATGACATAAGGTAAAAACTTAACAATTAACTTTCAATCACCAATTTCACCAACTTACCTACACACGCTGATTCATTATTCTTCCTAATTAGGACATGGCATAACTTTTTACTTCGAAATTTTTCTGTATGTGTATGTAGGATATGGATATCTACCTATTTTTTTAACTTTCATTAAAAAATGTTTTAGGCATTCCATTCAACATTAATAGACATGGGGTTTAAAAGAGAAGATAGAATTTTTAATTTCTCGAGTCTTATAAGAATAAGAAGCATTAAATATAAAAGAAAATAATTAGTCATATTTTTTGATAAAAAAGCAAAGATCATCAGAGATAAAGATGAAACACAGAAGAGAGATACTTGCACATAAAATTTTATTATGTAAATTGAAAATCCTGTTGAGCTTTTTTAGCTTTTTTTTAAAGCCGGTGTAGCGAACATTTCCCATTTTATCCATTTTGGGAAACTAGTCTTTCAGGATAGCCATTTAAACCAATTTCTTCTATGAGAATGAACACCTGACGGAGCGAATTGCGAATTCTTAATTTTTCATATGGGAATTATGGGATCATCTAACTTTTCTATTTATTCTCAGATAAGAATTCTCGAACCTTGGAATATAATCATTTTAATGCCCAACCAACATACTTTTATTATATCGTATGAGAGATCCCACGAAGGATTTTTGGGGTTTAAGGATAAGTTCCCTCGAATTCCGCTCATTGTCTGAGGTTAGGGTGAAGTTGAATATAAAAGTAAAATAAGATTTTATATCTTTAACTCTTTAGCTGCCTAAATGGATTGGGCCAAAAGCCAAATGCTTTGAGCCTATCTTAAATAAAACATGAATGCCACCATTATATTTTCTATCTCTCTCATCAAACTCATTTGAAGTTAATAGTCTTAATATCAATGCTATTGTACCATTATAGATGTCTCAAAATAAAAGTATGATATCAATATTTGATGATTTTTAAATAAAAATTTACTTGTTTATTTTATTGAATTGTGCTGACTGATAAACTGAGAACTAAATATAAGTATTATAGCACAATGCAATGAGAGTCAAAAATGCTCTTTACAGATGGTCTTTCTATTTATTGTTCATGGGGAATAAAAGGAAGTGTAAATAATTAAGCATATGAACACTTTGAGTGTACAAATGGATTTTGTTGGTCTTGAACGTGAAAGTATGCAAAGAATACTCTTTTACATCTTATACTGTCAGCATAAGATGTAACTTCAAGTATCAAATGTCGTAGTTAGCGATGTGTCTAGGAAAGATATATTTATTGTAAGACTCCTCTTGCATAATTTGTTGGAGTCTTGGGAGGAGATGCGAGGTTTTGGTTAGCAATGCTAACTTAGCATTCCGAATTTAGTAAGACTTAACTTTAGCTTTTTGATTAAACACCAACCACAGCCTCAGCGTCTGGTCCTTTTGTGACAGTGACAATTAAAGCAGGTGGAGATATATAGAGAAAGTCACTCATTCTTTTAAGCTACTGGCCATCACATTTCACGTAATCTTGGCTCTTAAGCTTTAAAAGAGTTTTTAGAGATAGAAAGGATTTGACAAAATAGTCATTTATGATGGCATTTATGCAAGTTTCCCTAAAAAATAGTCATAATTAGACATTAAAGTCGGGCGAGTCATAATTAAAGTTAATCCTCTAGCAAGAAGATTAAAGGTCATGGCATTAGCTCCATATTTTGAAAAACAGGTTGTTTTAATGAAACTTGAGTATATTATATTATCTTGAAGAATTTTTCTCTATTAAATTACATTTGCCTTTTTGTCTGGCTGTTCTTTCTTCCCGATCTTTCTTCTCAAGTCAAAGTGAAAAGTCCTATAAATTAATCTTATCAAGTTTTGCTCGACCGTTGAATGAATTTCATTCGTTTGGATTCTACAACTATAAAAAATTATTTATAAACCCAAATAGCTAAATATGGAGCAAAATCTTCAAGTGATTTAATTTTAGCTTTTGATTCCTATATTTAAATCTCTCTTTTTGGTCAAAAGCCAGAAAGATGTTAAATGCTCTTTTCTTGCTCTCTTCATACTTTTCATTTGAGCTTTCTTGTTAAATCACTTGAACTCGCATTAACTAAAGACAATTTTATAAAAATCTTATACGTGTTTATAAATTTAATTACACGAGTCTCGAAATACTCGAATATTTTTTGCATTATTTATGGATGCAATTTAATTTAAATTTTTACATTCCCCTTAAGGAAGTTTAATGTAAAAAGCATTCAAAGCTTTTAAGTTCTCAATTTACAAAATGTTTGGAGCTTTTTAGCTTTGCATCTTATTATTCCTATTTAGTTTGAGTTGAATGATTCATAGAATGACTTTAAAGTGCTTATACAAAAATAATCAAACGTGCATTTTTAATATCTTGCAATTAGTTTATTATTGCAATTTGCAATTTTACATGCGAAGTGTAGGATTGGGTTTTATAAAGTATTTCTTGAAAATTTCATTCTCTTCTATCAGTGCAACTCTTTACCTGCATAAGGGAGTTCTTGGAAAAACGTGCTTTTATAAAAATTTTAAACTTGTTGAAATGAGAAGAAGGCCTTGGTATGGCAAGAACCAGGTGCGACCATAAAAGACACAACTCGGATGTTCGTGATTGATTTATCTTTTGTTTTAATTTACTACTTACTTGGATGGTTTCAAAGGAAGGTTTACATTTTTATGGAAATCTGAATAGAGATTTTAACCATTTATAGTCCCTTGTTTACTCTTTTAAATTGAATCCATAAATGAATCTCGTCTTGCATTATTATGACTTTGGTCCTCGTGTACAAACTATAGTAAAAAAAATATGAGTTATGTTCATGTTTATTTCAGGTTCTCTAATAATCCAATGTGCGAATTTGAATCAAGGAAGTAATTTAATAGCCTTATTTGTGCATTTTTATATTTAATTCATTTTGTTATTATTTATGGCATTTTAGCCAAGCTCGTTAATCACGAGGATAATTCAAATCAATATAATTACAATCATTAAGCTGATCTTAAATGAACTTGAGAATGAGATGCTTGATAGAGATTTCTCGTTTACGCAACCTCGTCGAGTAATTTCAAATAAAGTCTGTATAAATGGGGAATGTAACTTGAGCGTTAATTTGGTCTAGGACTGACTCAATGGAGAAGTGTAATGCTTTATTTTTACTTGAAGGTGACTATTTATAATGACTAATATATATTCTCTTATCTCCTGCTTCCTATAAAGAGTGCATTAGTGCATTTGAGTTATATTTTTTAATATAACTCATATTGACTTGTATTCTATATTACATGAAAGCTTGAAACTTTAACAAACCGTCTTCACTTTTAAAATTGGAAACTGTTAAAAGGATCTTCGCTTTTACATTGAAGCCATCATCAGCTCTTTTTCTTTTAACTCTTCGAGTCTTCTCAGTGAAACTCAAAAACATTCTCAAAAAGTTTTGAGCAATGTTAGCTAAATGTATGCATATCTCCCATTGCATGTTTCTCATATTATATTTGAACATTTTCATATAAGTTGTAAGAAGTAAGAAGATATACCTAAGATGCATTTGAGCTACATGGTTCATTATTATTTTTATATAATTCTCAAAAGACACTTTTTGTTGAAAGTCTTTCGTTGAAATGATGATGAGGCCGTAACCCAATTTTATAAATTTAGCTTCGAGTAAAATTACCATAGGTATTTGTTATTTAAATTAATGAATGCTCACTTGTTGTGGCCTTTAATTTTAAACTCTCTTGCTGTTTTATTGCTCGTTTGAAGGTGTAGTTTTATTCCAATTTTAATATTTTTTCTATGTAAATTTAGAGGTTAACATCATTGCGTATAGTGCGGATTTCCATTTTTCCATAAAGGATTGTTTAACTTCTTTTAACCCGTTTATTTATGAAGGATATTTAGCTTGAATCGAAAAACTCATTTGGCATAATTTAAAGAATGAAAATGAAACCCAAATAATGTAAATTCTGAGATAAATTAAAATTAATTATGAAATTAAGGCAAATTTTAAAAAATGCCTTATTACCCTTACCTTTTGAGAGATTACAAAGATTAAATTCAACTTCAATAGTTGAACAGGTTCACTAAGCCGTTAAGTTTTGTAAATTAAAGCTAAAGAGTATAAATACTAAATAATGGAACAACCTACACGATCTTTGTCATGTTATACAAACAAAAAGAACGTTTTGATTCATAACTTGAGCTAATGATGGAATGGAGACAAAAGAACCATTAATGCATTTAAAACTTTTTCAACTAATGTTTTCCTGTTTACTTTCCAGATATCGCCGCCTTGCCTTAAAGTGGCATCCGGATAAAAATCCCGACAACCAGGAAGACGCGACCAAAAAGTTCAAAGAGATATCCGAAGCCTACGAAGTTCTCGCAGACGGTAAATGTCTTTAAATACTCTCATGCCTATTAATGTCTAAAAGTTATATATGTAATTCCTAAATACCTCAAGTATTTACGCGCACAGAATTTCTTTTCCGCCTTTTTATTATAAAAACACTCCATTTACCTAGATAATATTCTAAAAAGGGAAGTAAAAAAATTAGATATAATATGGTTCAAAAAGAGAGTGTATAACTACAATGTAAGGTTAATAATATTTACTATGTAAGTTTAATAACTACAAAATTTATCTGTCTGTAACTGTAAGTATCTAAGTATATATATCATATATTATTATCTATATCATACAAGGAACACACACCTACATTTGCTCAACGGTTTCACACAACTCATCCTTTCTTTTCTCATCATCACGAATGAACACTGAACACCCTTTTTGCGTTCCTTCAATCTTCCTCGGATGTTTGTTCTGATCGAGTCCGCTGTTAAGTCTTGGCGTCTTGGGCTTCATTCTTAGGGACATTATGGAGAGAAGAGGGAATGAAGGAATTGGCAAGAGTGTAAGAGGCAGGTCAGGTTTATCTCTTTCGTTTTGGTGCGTGGAAATTGATGGGGATCTCTTTTGGTCTTCCCACATGGTTTTCTCAGCGACAGCAACCGAGATCCGCGTCCGCCCATCTGCTGTGTGAAAATGTGAAATGTTGTTGGTTGGGGTTCTTGAAGGGAATTTCTCTCCTCGTTTCCCAACCAAGAACATGTTCAGTTAAATACACAATTGACCTGACGACTAGTCGATGCTCTTTTGATTCCCTTGTGATTGACAGTTTAATGTCTCGCGAGATTCTCATCATCTTTAAATCGGATTTTCGAGATGGAGCGAAGCTGAAGGATTCAAAATGGAAGAGATGCTCAATAAATTATAGGGCTTATCTCTCATTGTTGTTCTTTCCTCTTAAAGCAAAGGGTGATTACCTCTCCCATTAGTCTACATCCTACATTAGTCTAAATAATATCAGTACAGTATAATATACAGTATATATGTATAGACAATATAGTATATTAGGGGTATACATGAGAGTAATAGTTAACGAAGATCTTTACACTATCTTGAAAGGATCATTAAGGAGAGAAACGTCTCTGTGTTAGTATGGATGTGTAGTGAAGTGATCGACTTTGGTCTATTTAGATCAAAGGTCAGATTCACTTGACATGACTCCTGCCTAGGTCAGAATCCCACTCTAATTCACTTCTTTCCGCTCTTCTTAACAGAGATTTATCTCTCTGATTAATTAATTTTCCGGGGGATCAAGGCTTTTGAATCTATCATATTCCATTGTTATTTCCACCATCAGCAGCTCTCGTTCTTCCCACAATGCCTTTTTTCGATATGAAGAGAACGCTGGGATTGTTTTGGGTTTTCCTCCTTTTCAATTTTCCATTTTCCTTAACAATGTCTTCTTCTTACATTCGTCTTTTACCAAAACACAAGCTCATTAGCAGGGACAAGAACACGAGCCGACAATCATTGTTGTTACAATTAAAATAATTAATTTCGCCTCCTCGTTCCTCCTCTGAATAGAATCGAAGCGAAGACTCTATGACCGTCGTTCTGGTCGAAGCAACAGAACCCACGCTTTCAGAAACTTTTATGAGTCTCCATTCAGCCGATATTTTGGTAAAGACTTTTGGTCCCATTAAAAGAGAGCATTTCCTCTTGATTAATCAAATAACGAGGTTTTAATAATCAAAACTGGAGTTTTTGTGTAACCCAAATGTCACATTTTTTTCTAATGAATTGTTTAACCAATCTAACGTGTGCTATTTGAGCATCTATTAATCAAAATAATAACGGACGGTGTGTGGGATTTGTTTTGCTTCTCCCTTGAAGACCGGTTTTAAAATTACGAAATCTCGACTTGGTCAATCATCAAATCGAAAGCCACGCGAAGGCGGTGATCTCCGTAATCACAATCAGTAGTTTAGAATCAGTAAAAGAATTCCCGTAGGAATTATATGTGAGGATTCTCTATTTTATTATACTCATTACTCCACCAATTGATTGGACTTGATCACGAATGCATTGTTATGAAGGGAAATGGCGCGATGACACTGTGCCATTTTTTAATAATTCATTTATTTCATTATCATTTCATGAGAATCAAATGTAATTATGCTAATAAAACTCGACTCAATTTGGGATTAACGATATACGATATTGGATATGTGTCACAAATGCAACATGGCTAATAATGTCACGAACTTGGAAAGCCAAACATGTTTTATTGACATATAAAAAGAAAAGGATTAAAATTTAGCATAATATAATAAAAACAACCTTCTTTAGGAGCATGAGCAAATTATGAGTTGTATACCATATAGAATATAGTGTTGAGGAAGATTTTGCTTAAAAACTTTAAAGGTAAAATGATTGCAAATGGTTTGAACTTTCCTAACTGTACTTTCCTCAATGGAATAATGAATTTATTCAGTTTATATTATGTATCTGCTTATGAATACTTGCAACTCGGCGATCGTATGAAAATGGTACAGAGAGATTTGCATTTCTATTATTTTGACTTAGAGCGTGGGATGAGATGGGCAAATTGACTGTTATTCATACAAGTAAACATTTGCTCGTAGTTTTGTGCTCACACTGGCTCACAGTGAAAATAATCATATGCTTTTGATGTATTCATCAATTCTTTTGATAACCTTTCTCAATTGCTATTTATTTATTCAAAAATTATCTCTTAACTTAAGACTCCAAAGTGTCTGTCAATCTTAATAATGATGGAGTGTGAATGTGGGGCAAAAGATGAATCCCCTAATTTCAACCCACGAGGGTCGCAGGAGTCTTTAATTTAAAAAACAAAAGAACTGACACTTCTTTCATCTTTTTCTTCTCTTGAGAGTTGATTGCGCCTGTCTTTCCCGCTCGCCGTTAAAATGCAAAGTTAAATGCAAACAAAGGCTTTCAAAAACAATCAGTTCAATTTTGCAGATTTAATTAAGCCTTAAGCCCAACTAGTCAGTGTCATTTGGAAAGTGTCGAATTTTGATTCTGGGCTTGTCAGTTTGGCAATTGATTTATTATTCGAGCAACCTCGGTGGTGATTGCGATAACCCTCGAGTTAATCATTATTAGTCAAATGCCATTAACTCTCAGAGAGTATTTACAATATGATTTTTAACGATTCATATATTTATGATCGCTTAGGTTTTAGCTCTCTCTGTTTCTTTTGTAGGTGAAGTATGGAGATTAGATTAAGAGATTTACCTGCGAAAAGGTTGAGTAAGACTAATAATGATTCGGATTTACTTTGGAGGCGCGAGCTGTTATGTGCCAAGGCTAAACGCTATTCTTGTCAAGATAATTGCTTCTCTGCTTATTTCAATTACACCCTGTGTGTTGGGGCTGTTTGTGTGGAAAAGCATTTAATTTTTACGAGAGTGTCATTGAAAGACACGAACATTATTTTATGGCTCATTGATTTTTGCTTGCATAGCATAGAGAAACTTTTTTATGAGTCGTTATATAATGAGATTTGTATATTTTTGGGTCAACAGAGAAGAGGCGACGGAACTACGACCAGAATGGCATGAACGGTTACAATAACAGCAGTAGTGCGAATAGCCGCAGAAACGACTACGACTATGAATTCGGTTCCTTCAAGTTCCGCACGCCGGAGGAAGTGTTCAGGGAGTTCTTCCGCGGAGATCCCTTTGCTGACCTCTTTGGCCACTATGGACACAATGGGCGGTCCAATGGACGGAGCGGACGATCCAACGGGGAGAAGGAGCGTGACCTTTCGGGTGGGCCGGTTCAATCATTCTTTGCTCCATTTGGAATGGGGATGAATCTCGACATGGCGTCTTTCGGCCTCAATGATGAGTTTGGAAACTGGGAGAACGCAGCTCCGGGAACTGTGAAGAAAACCTCCACCTCCACGCGCTTCGTAAATGGGAAGAAGATCACGACAAAGAAGTGAGATTACATTCAGACCATAGCTTTCTCATCATTAGCTTAAATATAATTAGATATCCTCTTTTTATATTTAAATACCTATCTTCTTACAATTAGTTATAGAGTTAGAGTTATAAATAGAGTTCGTATTTGTGAAATTGACCTATTAAAAATATTAATCATGTTGGTATTATTAATCATTTAATATTAATCATCAATAATTTGTTCTTTTTTTAGAGTGATTGAGAACGGAAAGGAGACGACGACAGTTTTCGAGAACGACGTATTGAAATGCAAGACTGTCCGGGAAGTTAACCACCGTTAACTTCACCCATATTTTATTTACACATAAACACACATATTATTCACCCGACGCGTCAATTTCATTTTTTGTGGATTCAACTCAACTTCCCTTCACACTCAAACCACTCACACAATCATCTATCTTTGTATAATAATTATATTAATAGGATGTAAAAATGTTTCCTGCTCACCAATCAAATTTTCAAAATTCAACGTCGTACTCGAATTGATTATTAGTCAAAACTTTTCTAGTATTTCCTTTACGCTCAAATTCATTTGTTAACATCATCTCCAAATCATATTTGTAACTAAAAAATTATCGTAATTTAAAAGTCTCAATTCTTGTAAATTAATTAGTTATATAAAATGAATCGCATTATGATGAAACCTTATTATATTTTAGAAGTTTACAAATGTCTCATAAAAAAGCTTATTGAATAGTTGAATAATGATTAATCCATGCTGGATTACAAGAGTTTATTACTTAACACATTACTAATTCTCATACGTAATATTAATATCAAAACGGCATTTTGTATTTGTGATAAAATAAAATGACTATGTAAATATTTTAATAGGCTAGTTACTTTTTTAGTTTAATTATTATACAATTACAAATTTTATTGAAGTACATCAGGGTCAAGGTATTTTATATTCAATTCAATTGAAAATAACGTTCTTCTTTAATAGCTAATTTCAACATTTCAAGTTATTTTAAATATAAAGTGTACTTATGAATTTACTTTTCTCTTATTGTTACATATAATTAAACGTCTGTTTTATTAAAACTAATGAAATTTTTAATTTCTTCTTCTCTTTTATTTTCATTCATTTCATCATCAATTTTACAAATTAAGAGGTTTTCATAAATCCCTTATGATATTATGTAGCATAAAATAATAAGAAATAAAAAAAGAAACAATAATATGCAATTCAAAAACATGTTCAACTTTAAACAATAAAAGTTAAACGTTAATTATTCTTTATTAGTTATAAAAGTTAGATATTAAAAGTATAATTATCAAAATGACTCGTTGGATTGATATTGTAAATCTTGAGGGTTTTAAACCCTTGTGATATACTGGATTGAAAGTGGAATAAATTCGTATATCTCAAAAATGTTGTGGATTTCGTCATAAAATGCTAAGTAAAAAAGGAAATGCATTTATCGTTAGTCGGTTGTTCTCTGAAAAGGATTTGATCTTTCATATTAGGGGAATCCAATTGAGTCACTCGTATCAAGAAAGGAACAAATAAATGGGTTGAATGGATGGTGAAGTCAAGAAGAAAAAGGAACTTAAGAGATGACTTCTCACACTCGCTCAACCATTAAGGCAAAGAGTTGACCTCACCTTGCTTCTCTTCACGTCGCCCTGGTCCTCACTCACATTCTTCCTACTCTTTATCCTTTCTCGTCTCGCCCACGCCACGAGATCCTAATTCGCCATTCTAACGATGCTTGCGACTCCTAAGGAGATTCGCTTGAATATGACTCTCCTCGAACATCACAGCCATGTGTAATGTAATGACTCTGTAATGCTAAAGAATATGATGCATTATTTCACAGGTTCAAAGTGGAGGTGGAATTTGGAATTCTCTTACGTAGGAACCTTCATGTACAACTAGTTTTTTTTACTCCTTATGTTATCAACAAGTTGAAAGTTTTTCGAAGCATCATTCTTCACTGCACTTGAGTACATTAGGTGTATGCATTCTAAAATTATATTATGTACAATTGTAAATACATACACTCGATATTTTTTATAATACTTTTAATGCCTAATGTACTTGGCCTTTTAGGCTTTATCATCAAAATCGATAGTATATTAATTGTGCAAAAATGCTAAATGAGTTACAACTTGAAATGAAAGACAGTAAAACAATAATGGTAATGAATCATTTGGTATGATGACAAACTCATTCGCATTCAGATAATGATTTCAAAGTATTTTCTTTATTCAAACTTTTAATAATTGTTATTCTATAATTATAATCATTTTGTTTTTCTTATCTCGGTTTTCCTCATTTTTTGACCGCATCTGAACTTCAAATTTCAATGAAATTCATATAAGTTTAACCAGAATTCGATTCATTATTAAACATTTACTCATGCCATTTTAGAAAAAGTAAACTTTATTTTAGCCATAATTAAAAATTGTATAAATTGTCACAATTTCAACCATATGATTTCTTCCATACTAGCTTTCGGTTCGTTTATTGAAAGATTGGAAATCTTTTCAACTTCGTATTTTGCCAATTAAACAATTAACTCACAAAATGGAGAGAAAAGATCGACCGAATAAGAGTCTTGGCATGGAAGGAAGCAAGAGACGCAGGAGCGAGATACGATAAATAATGTACCATTTATTTTGTTACACCCCGTGGTATTAAATTGAAAATGAAGCTATTTATCGGGACATTATACTGTTAATAAATGACATTTTTAATTAGTGTAAGTAATTTAAGATATTATTAAGTGTTCTAGCACATTGGCAAAACTTGTTTATTCTATTTTCTACAACTCAGGAGATGAAAGATGAACGACAGCGAGAGGTATATTAATGTAACTGAACAAACGCTAGCTTCATTTATATCAATGAATTATATATTAAAGCATATTTATAATTAAAGTAGATATAGATATGGGAAAGTTAATTGAAATAGCACTATTTATTATAAAAGTTAATGGATAAAGATTGATTTTACGCAGACAAGGCCATTATGTGTAATATTTCTTTTAATTAATTTTCAAATGTAAGCATCATTAAAGCGTCTTGAACAAAATTGTTTGAGTTTACCGCTTTTTAAAAATTAGACAAAATGCTTATATTAACTTATACCTTTACATATTGCATTAAGATTTTTTTATACTCTTAAACTTGAAAGATTTAGTATTTTAATAGAAACCTCAGTTCTTAACATTAAATATAATAATATACTCTCATTTCACATATATTAGCCTATAAATAGTATTTAAAAAAGAATACATTGAAAATAAGAATCACATGATTCAATAATTTTAAGAAGATTAACTTTATTATGTATAATAAGAACTTTATCATATTATGTAATTATTAAACTTGTTAAAAAGCTCTAAAGAGATGTGCATTTAAGACAGCGGAATGGAATTAGGCCACACGTGGATTGTGGGACGTTGGACTGCCATTGAGCGAATGAGTGGCGAGGAGATTAGTTGCATCATCCAGATCACGCTTGAGACTCTCGAGCGGCTCTGGAGAGGAAGAAGGCGACGAAGTGCTGTTCGTCAGTCGCGTGCTCTTTTTAAATTTCTCATCAAGGAACCCGGGGATGGAGGGCTTGGAACGGTGAGTGTCCACAGCTTCAATCGGAATCTTCACATATTCCACCCGGCACCCGTAGGCAATCGGAGTCAACTTGATGATCGTGTGAAGTGGAACTTCCAAATAGGGAAGCTCCTCTAGAACAAATCACATTCATAATCACAAATCACATTAGGAGTTTATTTTAACAATGAAATTCCACAATAACTCATCATTAATCGCAATAAATAAATAAAAACTAAATTAATTGCCAATTACAGATTAATTAATTCTGTAATTCATTGCTTCCCAATGCATGTCATTTACATAATCTGAACAGATCTCACCAGAAGGCTTATCCAAGAAGTAGGCGAGGAGACAGCGAATGACGGCCTGGTGGCCAATGACAAGGACATTCTCTTGTCTTTCCAGTTCCATGATGACGGGTTCGAGACGAGCAACTAGGTCCTCATATGACTCCCCTCTTGGGTAACGATACGAGAATTTCTTGTGGTCTCGCGAAGAGAATTCATCTGGATATTTCAATGCAATCTCCTCGTAAGTCATCTCCTCGCAGATCCCCTATTTGATAACAGAAAAATCAATTATGCTCCTTTGTTCACGGTCATCCAAATCAAATGAATTCATAGGGAATTATTATATAAAAGAATGATTAACCTTGTGGCAATATCAATGCCGACAAATTAAGACAATAAGAAAAATGTCATTTAGAAATACAATAAACAAGTTTTGGCTAATTAACTTCGCTTACACCCAATTTAACATGATTAAAGGCGAGGCGTTTAATAAAAACGTTTAGATAAATAATTCATATTTGCACATGTAAAAAGCAAATAAAAATACATGTGTGACTGTGATTTCACTTACGGCATCAATTTCATTAAGAGCCTTCCATCGTTCCTGTGGCGCGTCAATTTCGGCCGCCGTCTGGATCGTTCGCTTCAGCCAAGAAGTCCAAACGCGAAGATTCGGAATGTTCTGGTCATTGATGTATTCAGACATGGCTTTCCCATACAATCGACCCCGTGGAGACAAATCTGAATCGCCGCCAATTCTTCCTTCCAGATTCAAGTCGGTTTCCCCATGCTAATATAATTTATGTACATTTATTTATTATTTAAGTACATTAAGTACACTCATATTTAAAGAAAAAACTTATAATTCCATATCCTAATACTTTTTAATGGGTATAGATGAGTTAGTGTTAAGTGATACATTACGATATGATACAATATTTTAAATGTTTGATTAAAACTTACACGAGTCAAGCAAATAGTCCGTGGAGTAATATGGATGTTCATGAGATAGTATGTGATCCGACTCTGTTAATTTAATTTCAATTCTTATTAGCACGTTGCAATATACGAATGACTGAAGAGCAAATATTTGCGCTCCTTGATAATAAAAATCTTAAACTATGCCGGCGCTATACCTGAATATGTCCTTCGTGCTTATGAACGAGGATTTTTTCTCCAGTATTAAATATTTTCATGAAGCTGTAATGACCCTCCAACTCCTCATCCAAGGTCTCATATTGATCTTGATAATGAGAGATCCTCTGGAGGAAGTCGCTCAGAGCATCGTCATTGTCCATGTTCTGGTAGTCAGGGCTGTTGATCTTCACTTCCTGTAATGGTTAATTCACCATGAGCCCGCGCCCTCATCGAGAAGACAAAAACAATACCATGATGTTCTGCTCCACGATCTCTGGGTCGTCGCAAATTGACTCGACAAAGAATAGCTTGTAGTTCATTTTATTGACGATCCAATTGTAAATGACGGCACGCCGCTCCCTTGTCGTGTTCGTAGCATCAAACACCTGTAAAGAATACCAAAACACCATGAAGGAGGAGACGCCCCATATAGAAGAATGTATTATAGCTACAATATTATATTCATGTAAAGCAGAATTTAAAAATGAATCTAAAGCTCTATACAAAACTTCAATCTTCTAGTTCCATATTATGATGTACATGCAAGAATTTTGCAATACAATATCCGGCGTTGAGGTTAAGACCAAAGAGTGAAAATTAAAAAAAAACTCACGGCGACTTCCCCCCCGTTTGAAATCCAGTTGTCGATGTCATCAAGTGCATCTTGGCAGCATTTGTGGCGAATGGCCATTGCTTCTCGGTTATCCATTCTAAAGAACTCATGATTATGGTAACTCGATGTCTTCTGTCGTCGATATTCTCCAAGATTGAACACTGTTTTATACATTATGATCATACATTAACATTTTATGAAGCTATCAAGTCTTCCTTATATTGGTAATCTAATCTTTGATTAGATTAGGAAAGGATAACAGTTTTGTGCTTACTTTAATCAAAAAGCCATAAATTATTATGAGTTTATGAGCATTAAGAGTTCTGACCTTTTGTATTAATTCCAATCCAGTTCAAGTATCTTGAGAGTTTTTTGGCAATGTAAGTTTTTCCCCGAGCAGGAAGCCCAACCATCGCAATAATATGGGGCGTGTTGACATAATTGGCTCTTTCACCTAAAAAAAAGTAAAAATGGACAAAATGAAAATCATAATTTCAGAAATTTCATTGAAAAATTATTTAAATTAAAAGTCATTTACAGTACCAATAAAAAGAGATTGCTTTCTTTGGAAATTAATTGAACTTCTTCGTAACATGATTATGAGTGTACGCGTATCAAATTAATATATTTAATTTAAATATTTAATTATATTTGAAAGTAATTAAATGTAAAGAAAAATTAAATAAAAAAGAGCAATTTAAGAAATATTCAAGTAAGGAGAAAATGCGATATTTCTCTTATTGACTTATTGCAAGGGAATATGGGAATATCTGACACAATGGAGAGGTCAGGATGGAAATAGCTTTTATATAAGTGTTAAGGAACTTATGGTTCTTATATAAAAGGATTTATAAAAGTTTCTAGATTGTCGAGAAAATTAGTGTCTTATTTTTCCTAAGGGAAATTAGTTTTCGTCGTGATAAATATGGATGGCACAAAAACTTGGCATTCCTATGTGAGTTAAAGAGAGAGGCTTATAGAAGACTCGAGTTGGTTAAAGTGTCGCGAGCTCTCCAGCCTTCTTTATTCTTTTACACTCCTCTTTATCAATATTGAGACAATGAGTAAAATTAAAATTAATATATATTGGGCAAACTGTAAATGTAAGAGTTAAGCGTAATAACACAGACTTGCCTTAATTTAAGAATATTAAGATACAGACATAAGTTAGATATGTGGATGATATGATATTGTAACATAAAATTGATAAAAGTGCGTAGTTGAAAGGATAAATAATAAATATCATATTCATATAGCAGACCATGTTGAAAGAAGGAGAGCATAAAATTACAATTACAGAATATATGAACATGAACCATCCAAGACTCTTTTGTCTTCCAATTACAAAGAAATGAAAATTAGGCTTGGTTGTATACTTAATTAAAAGGATTATTAGTGAGGTAATTTATTTGAGGAAACCTTACCCATAATTCGAGATTATCAATTAATTGTGCTCCTACCTCTAAAATACTATATAGAAAACTGAATAGAAATAATGTAGATTCGTATTTTCCGATTATTTAAGTAATATTGGAAATTGGATGTTCGGCTCATGAACAACTGATAAATTAAATCTTCTGGACAATTTTGAATAATTTACCCATTACTCTTTATCTTTAGTTTAGTAGAATGCTAGTCAGATGCGGTGTGGTATATTTGTTCTAGCAGTGATCGTTTCTGAAAATAACTTGATTGTTACCATTTTACAGGTCACTGCGTACATTATTTAAGAATAATCATATCATAGCTAATTATTGAATTGAATCAATAATTGAGTATATGTATTTCTAACTTTTGTCTGTATTAAATAATGACTGTATTAAAAAAAATTATGACATTTTAAAATCGTTGAAAGTATAACTGAAATGAACCAAATGTGCATACAATTAATATTACCAGGGAAGGTAATACCTAATGAGAATTACTTAGTCTTTTTAAAGTAAATAAACAATGTACCGTCATCCTGTTATTTTACTTTGTCAAGGTATACATGCAGCTTCATGCTAACTAGCCTGCAAAATGTATTCAGTAAATTGATATTAGGGAACATTCAACAATATCGTTAGGGTATTTTTCGAAATTTTCGACCCACCCCCCTTGTTACGCTTTTTCGCCATTTTCTCCTATACCTTCAACATTAAGCGTAACACTCGTCCTGACCCCCTCCCCTCCCCTATAGCGTAACGATATTGTTGAATGTTCCCTTATTAGGTATGTAGATATACATACAAGATTTGAATTTTATAGATAAGCTACGCTTTTTACTTATGGAATAAAATCATTAATTATAAAATAAAATTTTCATTAAAAAGAAGGCTTTATGATAGGGTAAGTAGAACAAATAACAAGTTTGTCAGAAATTATGATTTTCTTATTAAGTATAAAAAAACACCTTGAGAAAATGAAGATGAGATTGACAATCGGCGGCCCAAAATTCCCATAATTTTCAATAGTTTACAATTTGATATAAAATCCTAAAATCTCAGTCAAGTTAAATAATCTTCTACGTTCCCTTCAGTCTGATTCTCACGTTTGAAAAATAGAAGTAAAACTAAGCTCTTGTTCAATTCTACAAAGCGAGTCTTCTACTGCATCGAGTCGCGTTTTTTGAGAATGAGCTTGATTTAACGAGGTTAAAAGAACTTTGCAGTTGCTTTTGCGTGAAGGAAATCGAGGTCAATTCCTTCCTGAAAATACCCGGGTTTTGCAAGTAGAAAACTTGAAGGAAACCTTCAAACTTCCACGACTTCACATTATTGTTTTCAGGAAAATGTATTTATAACAATGAAGATTGGCAGAACAAAAATTGTTAAGTCTTTATATACACTAACCGCATTGCTTAACTTAACGGTTATAAATTATGCTTTCGAATTTACCATTCGAACTAATCTTGTCAATTTAAAATATTTCATTTTAGCTCGTTAGTCAGGAACTCATGACCAGTAGCTTTTCCTCATTGTATAATGTCCCAAACAAACGTTAATTATGACATGTACAAATTTAAATAATATTAGATAAAACCAGCAATCCCTCACCCAGCATGCAAATATCGACATTAATTTATTTATAATTGACAAAAATATAGAGGAATGAAATAATAATATTTGTATAAGTTTGAATGGTAATTTGTGAAAATGAAAGGGAATGAGAAAACACTTTATTGTTAGTATTTGAAGAATTGCCAATTAAAAAATAAATAGCTAATTGCCTATTGAAAAATGAAACAAATTGCTTACCAATGGCATTAAGCCGTTCACATAGTTGAACATGTCTTGATCTGTAGCAACAAATTGAAATCGGGGAGCTGGGTGAACTTTGCCCTGAGGAATTCCCACTGGACCGATTCGAAGTCGTCGCTTTTATTCCTTTCGTCTTGAAATCACCATTTGGCAGACTGTTACGTTTTTCCATATTTGAATTCAATATCTTCACTTGACAAAAATTAGGTGTGAGTTGAAGTTAAATGGCTTAACAATAATGTGGAGTTACAAGAAGGGGAAAATAAATGACCCTTTCAGAGTGACTTCAACGTGGCTTGTGAATGACTACGAAATGAAACAGGATATTTAATCCAAAGATTTAAAATGCAAACACGAGGAGATACATTAATTCAAATTGCACTTAAAGTTATAGTAAATTTTGGTATTTTATAATGCTCATAAATGTCTATACAAGAGATACTTATATTCCTTGTAAATTGCGTAAGAAAATATTACGCTTTACTACACCGTATTCTCAACACATTTACTTGTCATAAACTAAATAGTGTACATACTTTAGTTAATTAATATATACGAAGATTGTCATGCTACAAGACCTGATGTATTTAAGATGATTAACTTTTACGCTGCTATACTCATTATTTTATCTTCGCAAAATAATACCCTTATGCAATGGCTCAATCAATCTCAAAATACATGTGATTTGATTCAAGTATGTTAGAGATTGAACTTTTGTAAATTAAATGTATTTAAAGTATTCAGAAGACATACCATGTAATGTAAACTTTTTTCTGAACGAAAGATCACTGTCAAGATCACATGCAAGGCTAGATAATTTTACGTCTTGCATTACAAAAATTATTGTTCTAGTTGAAAGTTTTGATAAGTTAGCAAAAAATTTCAATTAAGTCGGATGTTCTTTTGATACAGAGCTTATTATAGGAACTTTACGACGTATATTTCCAGATTAAATTGGCTGAAACTTTTATTTTATTGTTGTTTGCTTATGTGCTTATGCACTCTTATCTTTAGTAGAAGCACTTTATTCTTCAATTAACTATTAATAATACACTTTGACTTTTTCACTTTATTACTCTCCAATCAATCTTGTTTTTTATCCTTCCGACAATTAAGGCGCAATAAGGAGTCTGAATTTTTATATTAAAAGTAATATGAATTGAAAGGTCTATTTCCTAACCACAATACCAATACTGATTTTACAATAGAATGTACGATGATTTACATAATGGAACACTTTTAATGCAAAAGTATTTAAATATTTTATATCCATGCATAGAGCCTTCATTTATCTCGTGCTTTCACTTATTTGCACTTCTATACAATTACATGACACATGTCTGATGTTGGTGATGATGTGTGATATTAAATTGGTCTATCTAGTATAATTGTCAATTAAACCTTACATATATTAATGGAATTTAATATAATATTTATATATTTGATTATGAAACAACGTCAGAGTTTTGGCTATATTAAAAAACATTTCGTTTGATAAATAATTCTGGATTGATTAGAAACTTTCCTTTGCGTACGCAGTCTTTAGAGGTCGAACTTCTCTTTCTTATATTTCATAGTCTACTCATAACAGGGGTTAGGTAAAAAGTATTCGAAACGCCAAAACATCCGAAGTAACCGAACCTTTATATCTGGATGACTAATGCTCGAAATGAAAATTATGTTTTTTACATCCATGCACAATATATTTATTTCAATTATGAGATCTAAAATAATGAGATAAAAGACAGTTAAATTTTTAATAAGATTTTATTTATATTTTTAAATTAATATAAAATAAATAAATAAAATGGGTATATATTGCTATTAGTACATAATTTTAAGATTAATTCTAGTTTTTAACCCAAATCTAACTATTAATTATGAGAGATAATTTAAGTTAATATCAAATTAAAAATTTAAATGATAAAGGTTCAAGTTATAAAATGTTTTAAATTGCATAAATATTTAACAATTAAAAATCTAAGTTTTAGTTTAATAAATGTATAAAATTCAGTTCCATCTTGATTTTTTCCTTTTTTGTGATCCTTCTGCTTTGTCTGAACTCTCTGAACCCTTAGAATCCGATGGAGGAAGTGGTG
The DNA here is from genome assembly GCA_009869795.1 of Neelides sp. FZ-2019. Taxonomy (NCBI): domain Eukaryota; kingdom Metazoa; phylum Arthropoda; class Collembola; order Neelipleona; family Neelidae; genus Neelides; species Neelides sp. FZ-2019. Next base: position 89,401 of record VJMY01000156.1, read on the forward strand.
GTGGCATTTCATATTTATTGCTGAGGTGCTCTTTCTCTTCCGATGGCTTGAACTACAAAAAACAAGGAATTTGTGTAAACTTTTATTAACTTAATTTAAATAAGATTAATCTAAATTAAGTATTTACTTCACTTAAATCTTGAATTTGTTTATTCATTATCATTTATTTTATCATTTCATTTGAAATAATCAAATTGAATGCGAATAAAGTAAGAAGTTGAATAAGAAAACTTTTTAAATTACTTGGCTTTGATATTGAAGTCTAAAAGCCTCTTTCATTGCACTTAATCTTCCTGCAGCCGGACCAGATGAGCCACTTGCTCCTCCTGCTCCTGTCGGTGTTGGTTTGAATGTCGGCAAAGACACGGCTGAATGAATTAAACTTTCCACATTGCCTTTGAATCCAAGGCCACGACAAGATCCAACGGCGGATGCTCTTTTACCCTTTCCCTCTTTGAATCGCGAACTGCGAAACCAAGAACTCTGAAAAATTAATACATTAAGTTTAAATACATTGAGTTTAAACGTTTCAATAGAGTGAATGAAAGAAATGAATGAATAATTAAAAGGGAAATTAAAAATGAAGCGAAAAAAGCTATATAATCATGAGATAAATGAGATTTCAATTTAAGGCTAACATTGAGAAAAGCATAATATTATTTAGTTGAGAATTACTTTCATAGCTAGATTCATGAGATCTCTGTCAACGACTTGTCCAGCTGCTTCGAGATTACGAACAAGATGACCAACAAATTCTTTATCATTTTCTGTCACGAGGGTAAAAGCGTTTCCCTTTTCCCCAGCTCGACCTTTAAATCAATATGTGAACGTGTATTAATTATTTTGTATTATTACTTTAAAGTAATAAGGAACATTAAAATCATTTCTACTTGCATGAATCAACTGGAAGATCAAAATTACCTGTTCTTCCTATTCTATGGGTATGAGTGTCGATGTCTCTGGCGACATCATAGTTGACGACTGTTCTTATATGGGGAATATCCAACCCACGAGCTATTTAAATAAACAAATTTAAATTAACATTAGGGTTTAATATAGCAATTAATTATGATGAAAAATTGATAAATAGCTAAAATATACAAATAGATATGAAATAATACAAATAGCTAACCAGCAACGTCAGTGGCGACTAAAATATCCGCTTCCTTTTTTCGAAAACTTGAAATAACCCGATTTCGCTCAATCTGATCCATATCACCGTGAAGAAGGAGAACGTTAATCTCTTTAAGTCTCATGTTATTGGCCAGCTCTTCTGCATTCGCCTGTGGAGTTCAAAGATCATATTGTGAATAAAACATTCTAATAATTAAATAGTCATTACGCCATTAGTAAATAATCATAATTCTTGATTAATCAAATGAAGTTTGTTTTCACCTTTTTTGTAACAAAAATAAGAACTGAGCCTGCTGAAGTAAACTTGACCACATTTTTCATAAGCCAATTCCATTTCCAAGTGAGATTGGCTCCTCCACAAGGAAGAACAAGGACAATTTGGGTTACATCTTGATTTGCTTCTCCAACTTCACCCTACAATTAAAAAATGATTTACATTTTATTCACTAAACAAAATTTTGTCTGAATTATAATAGAGATTATTATTAACCAATGTTATAAACCTAACCAATTGTTTCTTAACTGTACTAACTTGTAATATTATTTTATATTATAAAAATAAATTACAAACCTGAACGACACGAATTGGATCCGTTAGAGCGACTCTTGCCAACTTTTCAACTTTTTTCCTGAAAGTTGCACTAAAGAACAGAGTTTGCCTATCGGGCCTCACGTGTGCACAAATTGAATTGACTTGAGCTTCGAATCTCATGTCGAACATTTTGTCAACTTCGTCCAATACTAAATAGGTCACACGATTCAAATTCGTCGCTTTCATTTTGATCATGTCAATCATTCTTCCAGGGGTTGCCACAATAATCTCTGCGCCTTCTTCAAGGGCTTTCGATTGCTCCCATTTCGAACCTCCGCCGTAGCAGCAGCAAACAGACAAATTGAATATTTTTCCAAACTTCTTCGCTTCAGTGTAAATCTACAAATATTATTACATAAATTGTATTATAATTAATTTGTAAATCATAATTTCACTTCAATCTTAAATCATAACTAAACAAAATTGACATAATGAAATATTTACTTGCAAGGCCAATTCTCTTGTTGGACAGAGAATTAGTCCAATGGGACCTTCTCCTGTCTTTAATTCTGGTTGATCTGCTATGTGGATTAGCATGGGCCAAAGGAACGCAGCAGTTTTTCCACTTCCAGTCTTAGCAATTCCTTAAATCCCCACATAGAATATTTCGTTAATTGAAAATAAACTAAATAAATTAAATCATTACAATTCTAATAATTCATTTACTTTTTAGTATTTTCAATTAATAATAATAATTCACTACCATATCCATACACTAAAATAATAGATTAGAATTAACAAATAAATATATATTAAAATAATATAAGAAATTATTTAGAAACTGCTTATATTAAAAAATGTTAACAAATGGCAATTGTTCAATACCAATGATATCTCTTCCTTGAAGAACAATGGGGATTCCTTGGGCTTGAATGGGAGTCGGCTGAGTAAACTCAGATTTCCTTATTGCTTTCATCAAAACTTCTGGAAATCCTAAATGCCCAAAGCTGCTCACAGGCTTCACTATTCCTGCACCGCTGACCTATTCAGTTATTCAGAATTTTAATTCAATAGATGTAAATAATGCACCAATTGAATGAAGATTTAATTCAATATTTATAAGAAAATAAAATTCTTTTAATAAAATTCTTAATATAAGAAACTTATTATATGTATAACCTTGATTCCGAGAGCTTCTCGAAGTTGAGCGACTTGTCCCTCGCTCAATTCTTTGATGTCGACATGTTCCTCGTAAAAATTTTTCTCGAAGGGTTTATACTCAATGGAAGAGTGGTCAATTGGAGGCAGAGGATCAATCCACTATAAATCAGTTCATATTCCAAATTAACTAATTGTAATTTATAATTTGTAAATAAAAGTTGTTTACAATTTGTATCTACTTAAGTATATCTATTACAATTTATAATACAATTTGTATATACTTAAGTATGTACCTAGTTAATTGATAAAGTGTTATAAAGTGAACCTTTGATTTAGTAGGAGCAATCGGGTTTCCGTCGGCATCATACTCAATTGGATCATTATCGTCTGAGTCAATATCCTTTCCAAAATCTGGATTTTCTGCCACAAACCTGACCAAACAATTTAATTATTATTTTTGCTTAATTGTGCGGTTGTGTTATTTGTTATTTTATTACTTGACTTTTAACTAGTTATTGTTAATTGTAATTTAAAAGTAAAACCTGTAGTAAGTTTCCTCATCGTCTTCATCTTCAATATCGTCGCGAACGCCTTTAATTAACTCAACTTTGGCCTGTTTGGGGGCTTCTGCTTCTTTTTTCACCTGTTTCTCAATCCCAGCCATAAAGGCATCAAGAGGATCGTCGTCATCATCGGAGACATTCCCCGGCGGACCGGTGTAAGAAGGACTCCCGGGTTTTGGAATATAAGCCAATGCGGGTTCCTCTTCTTCGTCAACGTCAAAGTAATCCTCTTCCGTCCTATTCCTCTTTTTCACCACTTCAGAGTATGAGTCTTGGAAGGATTTCTCGGTCTGATGGATGGTGTTTAGAGTGCTGAAGCCTCGGCTATTAACTAAACAGCTTGGAGGCGGAGGGATGGCGGCTTTTGGAACGCTGCTTCCGCCAGTGGGTTGAAAATTAATTCCTCGTCCATACCCGCCACGTCGCATTATTATTACTATAAAAACAAAAGGTTCAATGATTAATTTTTTAACTGAAAAGAGCAAAATAGTAATTGTTGAATTTAAATGTACTAAAAGAGTAAATTGCGAATAATCTTTACGAGGAAATCTTTCTCCTTTGTTCAAGTGTATTTAAATTAAATTAAAAATATGAAAATGATGAACCAGCGTCTTAATCAGCAGCGGTTTGACAGTATGAGGATAATTGAGAAGAAAGTGCCTAAATGGAAATCGTTATTTCAATCAAAACCACTCAACTTTGCCGATTTGTGGCGATCTTATTCAAGGGGGTTTAAAAACTGGCAGAGATCTTTGAATCTCCGGCGCTCGCGATCTCAACAATTTTCAGATGGGAATTTTTCAGATTCTGAGGATGAGGAAGAAGATTGGAATCATAACATGACAATTAAGACGAAACCCCCAGAGGTGCAATCAATTAAATTCAAGAATAAATTGATGGAAATCCCAGAAGTAGAAGAAAATGTGGAGACGAGTAAGATAAGGAGTATTGCGTTGATGTCAAGATTTTTACTTTTAATTTTACATGTAATAAAACAATTTGAATAACTTTTATTATTCTTATCTAGTATTCTTAACATTGACATTAATGATGAATTTATTATCCATCTACAATATCATTATTTTTATTCACAGGTAATAGGAAAAAGTTTACCTTCTCATGATAACGACGGATTTCGATTTGTTCCTGCTGACGCACAAAATGACACAATTGTTGACCATGCGATTAAATTCGCATTTGAAGGTAAATTATAAATCTATTCATTTATTGCTCTCTTACTTTCAAAGTCTTATTTAATTACATTTTAAATTACTATTAACTTACGCATTTTTTAAATTAACTTTCAAGTAATGTATTTAAAGTAAAATGTGAGTTTAAAATCCAAATATGATATAGTTGATTTGTTAATTTATTTTGTAGGTTTTACAAATTGGGATGGCCAGTATTTTCTTCATGTTACAACAAATGGGTACACTCATATGAACACCGTGGCATTTTTCCCATTATTTCCTCTCCTTATGTCAATTCCGTCTCAACTCCTTCACTCCGTTCTGTCTCCAGTTGTGTCTTTTTCATCTTTGGCCATCCTTTGCGGATGGCTCTTCAATGCATGGTTATTCCAATCAGCAGCCGTCCTTCTCAATCAGATTACTATTAAAATTAACAATACTCGCGATAGTTATTTGGAGAAGGCCGTCACATTACTTTTTTGCTATAATCCGGCATCCGTTTTCTTCGTATCCTATTACTCTGAAACATTATTTTCTTTTCTCACGATGAAAACAATATATCATCTTTGTAATAAGTAAGTCATCTTCTCATCTTAATGCATAAAGGAGTTTTACGTTTAAAGTCAGCTACTTCGGATTTTTAATTTCATCTGGCCATTTCTAAAGAATCTTCAAAATTATAATTTCACATTTATTATCATTGCTAAAGATATCATAGATATTAAAACAAATAATGGAGCAAAAACATAATACTTTAAGCATTATGAAATTATCTTAATTTTTTAATTGTATTCATTTTGCTCCATTATTTGTTTTAATATCTTTGATATCTTTAGCAATGATAATAAATGTGAAATTATAATTTTGAAAATTCTTTAGAAACGGAAAATGAAATTAAGAATCCGAAGTAGCTGACTTTAAACGTAAAACTTTCATAATTATTTTTCTATCAAATACCTAATATGACAACTTTAAAATATAAAAATTCAGATTTTATTTTTAACTTAAGCAATTAATTTACTTTATAACTTGATCTTTTTTTAGTGATGCAAATAGAGCAATTATTTTCGCATCCTTGAGTACTGTTTGCCGATCTAATGGACTTTTGAATTTTGGATTTATAGCCTTTTACGTTTTTCAACGATTTCTTCAATTCATCCGCGCCAATAATTACTTTACTTACCATCATGTTTTGCAGCTGATTAAACTAACCTTGTTGACACTCGCTGGTTTGGTCCCTTTTGTAGTCTTTCAGGTTAGATAAGAAATTTAATATTTTTCCTCATCTATCACAAAATAATAATACAAAATAATACATAATAAGAAATAACAATTATTATTTTATAACCAATTGTAATTTTTTTAATTATCAGGTATACTGTGTATACAAATTCTGTGATGTATTGGGCGAAGGTCCATTTTGTGGCTATCAACTTCCTTATAGCTTTATTCAAAAAAATAACTGGGATGTCGGGTTTTTGGCGTAAGTTTTTTTTCATGATATATCAAATAACCAAATAGTATTGAAAAATAGTTTTTATTTGATAATTTTATGTAGCTTTTTGGCAGACTACAAATTATAATAGTCCATTTATTTAGTAAATACAATCTAACTGAAAAATAAATAATTTTGATTTGATTTCAAGATATTTTCAAATGAAGCAAATTCCGAATTTTCTTCTTGCTTCGCCCATTCTTTGTGTTCTTGGTTATGAGTCTTATCTAAGATTCAGAATAAATGTACGACTAGAATATAATTTACATGAATTTGGAAAATTATTTGGTTTTTAATGGTTAATTGAAAGATGTTTTATATATCGCAGTTTCACCAAGTTTGGAAGCTGAGGAATTTCAACTACTTATTTGAATTATTTTGTAACCTTCATGGACTTTTCCTCACGGCATTTTGCTTCTTATTTATGCACGTCCAGGTAAAATTACTGTTGTGAATTTATTATTTTAAATTTTTTATCTGTTTTAAATAAAATTTGATATTTGTTTATTAATTAAAAATCATAGCTAATTATTAGAAGTTAAGAAGTTTAATAAGATTCCATTTTTACTTTACATTTTCTTTTAATTATTAGGTGTCAACACGGTTGATTTTAGCTGCTTGTCCATATTTGTTTATTTACATTGGTCAGAGGATCTCAATTGAAGTTACAAGTTTTCGGGAAAAAAAAATTGATTGGACAATGTACTCTTTTGCCATACATTGTTGGTGTTTACTATACTTTATTATCGGGACGTTAGCCTTTACAAGGGGCTATCCATGGACTTAAATATATTTAAAGTTGAATAATGCAATATGAAAGTTACATTTTTATAACTCTGTTTTTTGTAACATAGAATAATAAATATAAAATAGATCTTAAAATTAATTTATCAGTCATAATATAATGAGTTAAATGAAAATTCAATACTGACTTTTACAGTATTGAGTTTTCATTTAAATGGCCGTCTTGTTATATTATTTTAGTGAAAATTGAGAAATATAGTTAATCATTATTTATCGCTATTTAATATTTAATTAAAATTTTATTTCACATTTTGTCATATTTGAGCTTATATATTTGACTTATTGAGTAAATATTTATTATACATTCATTTTATAACTTGAAAAACATTAAAAAATACAATTTGTATTTGTTCATCTTTCTTTGGATTTTCTCTTTGTAACACAATAACCACATTCACAAGGAGTTTTTTGTTCCAGAGCTATTTTTTGACTTCTTTTGGATTTAATATGTCTAGTTGATATGTGCGATATATTTTCTTTTTACCTTTTCGGTCCGTCCTTTGCGTAGACGGCGTATTAATTGGCCGAGATTGTTAAAAGTCCTTGAAATCTGAGTCCTCAATGACGTGCTTTTCAATTTCAATTCATCCTTGCATTTGTGTCTAATTCTCTCTCATCAGCTTTTGAATAGATCTGACGTGATCGAGTCGCGTGATGTTTCATAGGAGACGTCATCGTTTTCACATATGTAGCCTATTTTGCGGTCTTTCAACGTGATTACGCCTTGTTTCTTTATCTTATCACTGTTGCTTCTTCTATTTGAAAAAATGTCAATATTTTCTTTGATATGACGTTTCTCAGTGTTTTGATGGACTTTTGAATTCCAAGGGTGAAACCTGAATTTTTCCTCGCTGCGTTCTTTGAGGAATTCTCCAATTTCTCCCGCTTTCCGAGATAATTTTGCTCTTTTGGGGGTTTTGTTCGAACATTTAAACTTGTGTTGATTCCTTTTTTATCTATGTTTTTTAAAGTTTTGCTATATAAAATGTCACCTTTTGAAATCATTACAGATATAAGCTATTTACTTATAAAGTGTATAAACTCTTTTGCGTCAACATGAATAGCGAATTTGTCACCAACACACAAAAATTATATAAATAATAGCTCAAAAAATAGTATAGGTAGGTATATTACGATAAAGTTTGGTAAATAAATAGTTTGCAAAGTTTACCTGAGAAGGATTTCACTGATTCTACTTGAAATTCAAGAGGCATTTTCTTTTTCATCTGTTTGGAAATTTCTCTCAATTTGGGACTTTGTTCGCCTTCCAACTCGTCAATCTCCACAAGAGAATTACGCATTTCTTTAGAATCCTCGAGTTTGGTAAAGTTTTTTCCATTTGGTTTTCTCTTTCTACTTTTCCTTGAATTCTCACTCTCATTATTGTTCAAGGAGCTAGAGCTGAGTTTTTGTAAAGAACGATCCGACCCGACTTTCTCGCCATTGCTACCACTTGTGAAATAATCCGAATCCGAATTGAGAATTCCATTCTTCATCTTCGCCTGATTCTTGACCTTGGTTGACCTTTGTTCATATCTTATTTGAGTTGACGTTCGTTTAGTTTTATCAGGTCGCTCTCGCTCCGTCTTTTATAATAATCGCTCAGACTCAATGACGAGCTTATGCAACTACTAATGATTGTTTTTTGACCATAACCTGTCATTGTCACTATTGTTGTTTTTATTATTATTCAATTCCTCATCATCGATTCCAAAAAGCTCGTCTTTTGAAAAGGCAAAATGAAACCAAGCTGCTGATATGACATTTTTTATAGTGGTGACCTTATGACAGAGGAAAAAATACTTTCTCTTCTCAGCTTCCTTTTCCCATCGATCAACATGGGTGAACCGCACCTCCCTCAATTCCTCTTCGATCAACATGAAGACACTGAACGAAAAGTTTTCCATATCGGCATAAGCAAGGAGATTCAGCATATTTCCTTGTGCGGCGATCGTGAAGTACTCGATGACATCAATGGTAAACCCGTGGGAGTGCGGCTGAGAGATCAACTACATGCATGTGCTCTCAAAATTTTCTTCTCTTTGCTCGGCCAATTTGCTTCAGATTACATGCGGCCCATTTTCCCTTCGGAGATTTCCCCAATCACAGAGTACAAGTCCGTCTATAAGGAATAAAATAAATAAACAGTGAAATGAAAGGAATCCTCATAGATCTTTATAATAAGAAAGAAGGAACATTCTTAACATTGAGAGAGTTTTTTATTATTAACATGTTGATCGTGTGTCTCAATAACCTACGTAGTTCAATGGATCAATCCAATACTTGTTTCTTCCCAAGATGACGGAGCCATCGGGCTCGTAATTGAAAACATTCCAGTCACACTCTTTTGCCTCTGGTACTCGATCTTCTTGTCCATTTGACTTTTTGCGTACAACCTTCAAATAGTAATGGGAGCTGTCAATATTAAATTTGTCAAAACTGGATGGAATAAATAAAGGTCAACTTTTATTAATATTTTCTCATTTAATTTTAGAAAAGATCTCAATGTCAGTTTGGCATTTTTTGTGATGATTTGAACGAAATTATTAAGAAGGAACTATAATCCTTGAACTGTATAAATACACAGTTATATATAAATATTTATAAAAGTTTATTATAGTATAATAAACTTTTTTCATTCATCCAATAATTCATGAATGTTTTAATTGTCAAAAGATTTAAACTCGTCATTGTTTTCATTTTCCATGTTTAAGGATTTTAGAAATTCATGAGAAATTCATTTTATGAGAGGAAATAAATGATTAATTTTCATTGAAAAGTGAAAAATTAAGAGAGAGCCTTTCATGAGCAAATTAGCCCACGAGGAATGATTATATATGAATCTCGTAGAATAGAACTAGAGATATAGGACGATAAGATTGTCGTTTAATGAAGGTTCATAAAGCACATTTGTCTAATGTAAAAAACTGAGGATCACCATAGTCCATACAAGCACCAAGTAGATTTAACTGGCTTAACATATGTGAAGCATGTGTTATGTGTTTGTATGGCGAAATAGCATATTAAAAACATTTGCCATGTTCCATTGAGTCTTAGGCGCTTTTATCCCATTTTCTTACCATTGTTGTAGGCCAATTTCCTTGCCTCTAATTAGAATCTTTGTTTCCCCGGGGTAAGTTCCATCCTCGAGATCCTCCCTAAACCAGTTGAAATAAAACGGAGATCAATTAACACGCTCTTCACAAGACAATCTGTTAACTTTTCATTAACGAGGTCCGAGGTAGATAATGGTAATCGATTAATAGCCAAAGGGGCCCGAGCACAATGGGTAATGAAGTGAAATTAGTAAGCTTGGTAGTAAACTTGTAAGTATTGTCAGCCTGAAAGTGTTCATACTTACAGGGGAGAAGGAAGGAAAGGCTGAAGGAAATCCCAGTGGCCACATTCGAAAGACCCCGTGAAGAGGATGTGGAGCTTTGGGACACTTTCTCTCCCGACTCTCCAACATGGAGTTCTCCGCCCTGTAGCTCTTCACTCCACACTCGCTCGTGTACTCTTGGATGGTGGCGAAGTTGAAGGCGTACAACTTGGCGGATGAAAACATGTATTACATATCATTTACCCAATATTCTTATTTAAATTATTTAATTAACGAGGGAATTATAGAGAAATTATATTAGAGCTAATGATTTTAATTTTTTATTTAAAGCTAATACGAACCTACAGCCAATTCGGTCAAGCCTCCTAGAACTCTGGGTTCTTGGGTCCTAGTATTCGTAGGTTGATTTGGGATCAATTCTCCGCCTACTTGAGAGTCGCTTATTGCCGGTGATGTGTTGGGCTTCGATGACATTTTCAAACTGATGATCATGAAAAATTTAATTAATTTTTTATTGATAGATGTATTTAGAATAAAAGTAAAATGGATGAAAAATGATGTTTTTCATAACGATTATATTTTTTACACTCAAATAGGTAATTAAATCTTTTTCCAGACTTCATCGTCTTTTAACAAGTGGTTCACTATGCTTTGTCGTATGTGTAAATGCTCTTTCTCATTCAAATAATTAATCGATTGAGTTATGGCTTTGAAGAGACAGTCGCCAGATCCTCCGTTGGGGATTATAAGAAACCCATGGCCATTAATCAACAAGTGTCTTTGGGAAAACTCACTGAAATAATTAATGAAAAAGGATTAAATCAACTAATGAAAGTCGTTTATTGAGCTAGCTAATAGGCTTATAAGGCTTATATGAACAGAGTGACCCTGGTGTACTTAAAGTCTAAACACAAAAGAAGCTCGTTAATACTTGAGATCAATCGGAATAATCATGTTGTTGTTTTCATCATTCATTTCACTTGACTTATTCTTCGTTTCATTATCTTTAACATAGATTATAGTCATATCAAATTTTGAATTTCCCGATAATGTATTATAATATTGTTATTATTTCAATGTTTCAATGAATTATAAGAACAACATGTTGAATTTACTGGGCAAACCCAAAACCCAATAGAACCCATGCAAATTTTATTTTTATTAATAATTTTATTACTATATTAAATTTAGGCGTTTTTAATATAACAGTATTATTACCTTGTTCAACGCCATTTTTAATTAAAATTATTTATCTTACTTAATTTGTTAATTCAAATATTATCAGATAGAAAATTTTTCAACAATGTGGCATATAAAATAGTGTATAAAAATAATGCGAATCAAAATTCAATTTTTATTTAAAGCTAAATCTAAGTCATCGCAAATTTTAAGACTCATTTATGAGCATAGAATTTTAGCACTCTGCATTCTTGAAACATATGTCCCAAGTACAGCTTGTATTATAATGTGAACATAACTTCAAATCACTTGTACAAACTTAATTTATGTTAAGTATTACGCGTGTTTTGAAAGGGGATAATTGATGATGTTACACTGTTAAGAGATTCTAGTACTTTCTACAGCGAGGAGAGATTTGGTTGAGAAGCTGTGAGGAATCTCTTTAATTTTTAGACTCCTTAAAACTCATGACATGATGAATCATTTTTATTCTTTCTCTCGAATCATTTATAAACTTCTCTCTTGCTCACCTTAGGGCTTAAAATCCTTACCTTAATGTGTAATTTTATAACACTTCTTATTTATAAGCAACGTTGTAATTTAAACAATAGTAAGAATTACTGGCTTTCTATGCAGCAGACTTACTCGTAGTAAAAAATATGACTTTTACATACTAACACATTTAAGAAGATTAGTTTGACAGAGTAATTCGGAGGTTTGGTTGCATTGTAAGTATTTGTTATTTCAATTTTTTCATCTTTCAAGACACTATCACAATTTATATATCTTTGTAATTGACAATATAAATATATTTAAAATTCATTGTACTTGCATGTATAATATATGGTATGATAGATACATGTATCTTCTTTGTAAACATTAATGAGGGAGTAAGAAAGTGTCTATTATAATTACCTGAGCTTGCATGCAATTATTTGTATATTGCATGCAAGCTATAATTCATACAAATTCATTAATTGTTGGTCGTTTCATTATGAATACATTTCAATATGAATAGTTTAAGGGTTTGCAAATTCATTTGGTAGGAAGATGTCAATTTCATTACGCGAACTAATTGTTAGAATGTGACTTGGAATACGACAATAAAAAGTTTCATTCGCCAATCCTCAATATGATGGCATCTTTCAAACTCAAACCGAGTGAAAAATAATTTTTACTCTTTAATCACAACCTTTTTAGGAACATTTTAATGAGGAGTTCTTTAAATAATCATTTGTTAATGAAACTTGCGACCAATTAAGTTTTACTTATTTTCATTGTTGTCCTCAATTTTTTCTATACATACCCTTAGGAATTTCAAGGTGCATACACGTACATGCGTACCTTCGTATTATTGTATTATATTGTAAAGGAATTGCTTATTTTATCTTTACTTCATTCAATGGTTCAATATTACTTTACTGTTATACTTATTAAAATATTACGGTAGAAATTGAATTAATAAATAATTAAGGCAGCAAAAACCATCAAAATCTTCTTTCTGCTTTTCTGAATTTCTAGAGTGTTAATTAAATGAGTGAAATTCAGCAAGGTTGAGAGAAGATATTGACGACCCTGTATTTATACACTCAGTTTTTGTACTATTTATCAATTATCACATGAAAATCCCAATTTCAAATTATTATATTTTACCATTAATGGTTTTAGTTCTTGTTAAATAGTTATTATCGTTTCATTGTACATAAATAATTAAAAGTTTACTCTTTTAATTTTGAATATAATTTTCGTTAACTTTTATTAAAATTCTTGCATTTTCACTTTCCGTCTTGTTAAATTAAGTATCAACTATGTATTAGCAAACTTAATTTTAGTATTTAAGACCATTTATTAGTTAAAAGTGACATGAGATTTCATAATTTCATATAAATAATCAAACATTTTGATAATGAATCTTAAATGTGGCTTGATTTGACATAAAACTCGTATTATATTTATAAACGAGGTTAAAAGCATCGGTCGTGATAAAATTTTGACATTGATTTCCATTCTATTCTCATTCCCACGCACTTCTCCTATGTACATACTTCTTCATTTACATTCAGTAATTCGTTCAGTGCATATTTATTTGTTAAACTAAACTCCTCCTTATTATTCTCCCTATAACTTTAACGCTTCAACTTAATTCTTCCCAGTGAGAGATGGATTTTATTTAGTCCGCGATTGGAGCTTCTGCGTGTGCGAGCCTAAAAAACCCCATCACGATATCTATATGCATATAATTGACAAGATAATGAGTAATTGTTCCTTCTAGCAGCGAACGAACCACCCAGCGTCTCTCAACTCCTCCGCCACCACACAATCATAATGAACTTGGAAATGGGAGACAAAGAGATGCATGAAGAAGAGAGATGAAAGAAATTATCCAGCATTTATGCCCTTTGATTCAAACACCGTTGGGGTGCAATGTCCCTATTTTCTACAAACAGCTCCCTGGTCATGTGATCAAGTGATTTTACTTATGAACACTATTAGTTGAGCTTAGTTAGCGCTAAAAAGATCTCACTGCTTTAATAATCCATAAATTGACACAAAAGTAGCTCTGAGTGACGCTGACTGTTACTGAGACTGTGAGAGAGTGCATGGAAATGGAATATGAAAGATTTGAAGAACCGACAGGTTAATCCTCACTGTCCTCATTCTCCTCACATATGCTAGTGATGCTAGTATAGCTAAAATATTTAATAGACATCTCCTTTTAATATACTATTGATACTTGAATGAGATATGATATATGATTTATATGAGATATGATAGAGCTAATTTACTTAGAATCTCACAATTGGAAAAATGACAATGAACTATTGACAGGAGTTATTAGATAGATCTTCATCGGATTTTTAATTCACTATACAGACTTGATCTATGAGTCAATTGAAGATCAGAGAAATTAGATATTCCGTATTCGTCCTTTAGAAATCCTCAATTTGGAAGAAAAGACCTATTATCATTTTCGGCTATTCAAAGCTATGTAAAAATATACTGAGCATTAGATTATGATATATCATGTACCTCTCTATTATTATTATTTATCGTGCTGATGTAGCTTAACAATTATCTATGAAATTAATAGTCATTAGTTGAAAGTTTAAATTGGGAGCTTATAATTTATTTTAATTGTAAGTACCTACTTAATAATATATTTAAGTTGAATATAATGAATGAAAATTTGTTTATTGTCTGACTTTCGACGAGTCGCTCTTACAGACATTGACCTTATGATCTTAACTAATTATTATACATATAAATTTTAGTTACTCTAATTCATACATATCTTCTAGGTACATTTTTCTAGTTTTACAAATTGATTTAATGTATATATATATTTCTAAGCATCTTTCACTTATTAGATTATTAAATAAAGATAATAATTGTTTTTTGTTAAAGTTATTTAAGTTAAATGAGCGGAGGAGTAGTGTGGACAAGAGAAGAAAATATGATAAATATCATTATTACATATTTTACACACTTTAGTTGATGTTTTACCATATATAAATTGGAGTTCTTGTAGCTTTGAAGCTACAAGTCTTTGTTTTCATATTTACGAAGGGCTAAACCTAATTTCAATTGTAAAATAGTACATTTTATGTTCCAATTTAAATTATATTTTAGATATGGTTCAATTTCACATTTTCATAAGTTGAATATAATATGAATGTTAAGTTTGATATCTAAATAACTAAGAAATCTTTATCTTTATATACACCTATTTATTGAAGTTAAAATAAGTAAAAGCAGAGTCATACGTAAGTAAAAGCAATTATAATTAGGCTTGAAGTTTTTATGATCTTTGAATCACGAAGCATAAACGATTTTACTTATTAATCCGCATTCATATTGTGATTGATTAAGAGCTTTTAAATTGTATTTTATTATTGAAAAAATATGTCTTAATTTGATGGCGAGAGGAAAATGAGGATTTTATTTAGGCAAATTACGACGCCTAAATCTAATTTTAAGTTCATTTTTTCAAGTGCCATGAATTTGGAATTGAAGCATGAAATGGAATTTAAGTCACATTCATTTAAATTGTAATAATAGAGAGGCGAACTTCTTTAAGGATAATTATAAAGGACGAGCAAAGTTAATTTCGAGAACGCTTTCAAATTGCCTCAATAGAAATGGAGATTCTCGCATGTCCAAAAAACTTTTCCAAATGAAACTCGAGAGTGCGAAAATGAGAGAACAATTCTCACCCCGAGAGCCTAAGACTTGGAGTTCTCCGATTCTTCTCTCTATCTACTTAATTTAGATTATCAATCATATTGTCAGGTGTAATTGTAATTGCAATCAGCTTCAATGGGGAAATTCAAAAAGATGCTGCGGAGGAAAGAGACAATGCTAATAATATGTAGGTGATCGGTAGGAGTGTATATACTAAATATATGTGTTTATCTATAATAAATATAACTACAGTTATATATTAAGTATTCTGAATAATGACTGATTAATATTTAGTACCTATATTATATGCATAAACTTAACTCATATTATTATATGTATACCTTTACGCAATTCTTTCTTCCTAATCCCATTCTCATGACAGGACTTTTATTTATTGTTATTCCTCCACGTCCTATTATTAATGGTTATTAAAGGACTCATAGCCTAATCAGTGAAAGGTGAGATTCTCTTGCCTGTACTACATTTCCTCCGATATCTCCCGTCCATAGTGTATGAACTCCACACAGCTCATTTGCATTCCCTCCAATTTAATCAAACTATTCACATCTCCTTATTCTTCCTAATGTTCATGTGTTTGGCTGGTGATATGATCGGCATGAACCCTTTGCTTACACTTTTCTAAACCTATTGACACAAAAATAACCGAGAGCTACGAGACTGCTGAGATTCGACTTGAGCTCTTGTGAGCAGAATGGTGTGGATGGTCATTAAAAATTTTATTCACTACTCAAATTGATTGATAACCGCCATTAATTAGTAGTAGAAACTTTACTGCTTTTTTAAACTTAAAAGCTTCACGGTTATTAACGTCTGAATTTAAATCAAAATCCTGGGCTATAAGACTTCCATACAGGAAAGAGAAACAGCGCGACGCTAACTAACTTTAATTTAAATGTAAAGCTTTTGCTTATGCTCAAATGAATTTTTGAGTAAGCTGAACTAAACCATTTCGTAATTTTCATAAGAAAAACCGATGGTCAATAATTTTTCAAGTGAAAGGAGCTTTGGATCTGAACGCTGTAGTGGAAATAAATTATTATGTATATTTAAATATCCAAAAATATTAGTTGAATCGTCAGATATGTTATATTAAGTTATGACCCAGTAAACCTTCTTTGTATCTTTTTTGTATCTCAATTACATATGATTGCAAAAGGCAGCAAGTATTTTCATGTTTAACCATGTTTAATAAAAACATGATTTTTTTATGTCGATGATTAACAAGAAACATTTACAGCTATTAGTTTATATACTCTATGGCTTTACAGGATTTTCAGGTACTGATGATGTCAGAAGGGAAAAAAAAGATGAAGACAAACAATGATTAAAGAAGAGTAATATTTAAATAAATCCATTGTTTTTGAACAAGTCTGTCCATCAATCGAGATAAGCCATTCATTGAATTTTATGTTCAATGAATTAAACGAATCTCTCTGATTTTCATTTCTTATTAGTCGATCAGACTGACATTAATCTAACTATTGAATTCTCCTTGCAGGTGGCATCCAAATACATACTCATTGACACTTGTATTTTCTTCTAATCACTTTTCTTTAGTAACGCCTACACGAATACTAAGTACTATATCTCCCTACCTTGTTTGCTTAAACACGTATTTTAAATATACCACAAAGATCTCTTATATTGAATTTTGCATGTTGGACCACAAAGGTAAGAAACAAAAGAAAAATTGACTTACTAAAGAATTAAATTCCCTTTGTTCGTTCGCACGCGATTTCTCTACATGTTTAATTGATATTTAGAATAATTAAAGCAATTTGCTTATTAATGCAAATTATAATTTGCATTATATTTTTCATTAATTTTCAAACTTGATGGGTTAATAAAATTCCTTTATTAGCAAAACTTTTTAATAGATATGAATTTCGTATGTAAAGTGCATTGGTACTTATGGAAAGTAAAGTTCATTATTATTAGAAATTGATTGCAATGCTTGCTGAGTCTAAAATGCCCATTTTATTTATCTTAATTAATGCGTAATTTAATTGTAAATACATAATGACCGACATCATGCTTGAAATGACAAAATTTTGTAAAGTTCAACGTTTCTCATTATACTTGTAATCTTGAGTTAATTGTCTTAATTTGGTTAATTGGGACATTGCAAATTCTATCATGATATCAATTTTAAACTATACTTCTTATGTAATTCGTTTAACTCACTCAGAGCTTCTTATTGCTAATCTAAAAGGGTTTGATTAGTTGATTTAGCATTTACAGTAAAAGAATCTCAGCATTGAAAGTCTCAAATGAGAAATCGAGTTTTAGTCGTAATCCAAGTTGTAATCGGATAATTGAGAAAATGAAAGAGTCGCTGTCGTAAATGTTGTAAAGAGTTTAACCTTTTCCATACTGTTAATTTTTTTCCATAGTAAATTCAGTACGGATGAGGTTAAAAGAAGAAACTATTAAAACATAAAAACAACTGTGTGCAAATGTATTAATTCTTCTCCTTCCTTATTTATTGATGGAGGTGCATTTTAAGATTATTTTCTTGTTAAGCCAACTTCTTTTCTTTTGAGTAATAAAATCTGCATAATTTTAGAAGATAAGTTTATATGCACTTTTACGCCCACGGTTTTCTCTGCCTCTAAATCTTGGAAATTTGTGTGAAGGTATTAATCAGCAAAAATTGCACTTGTTCATCACTACCTAGATCATTAAAAAACTTTGAAATTTTCAACTGTCACTTTTATTTAAAGATTTGTCATTTATAATGAGTGCGGCGCGAGACATGAACACTCGTTTTACCATTATTATTATTTTTACAAGTCTGTTTTTCTGTATAATAATTTACTTAAGTGAATTAGCTGAATTTTCTTGTTCCATTTTTATCAAAAGCTTACTTGAGTACATTAAATTCTAATAGAATGACTAATTCTAATATATAACAAATTAACTGATCTTTTCATGTGATATTCAATTTTAGATTCAATTTAATTCAATTAAAAAAAACCGAGAGAAATTGTAATTAATTTATGAAAAATTGCAAGGTGCATTTAAGAACAATATTATGATTTTCAAAAAATTAAAATATTTCATCTCTTGTTGAATTTTAACCATTTTTGACTCTCTCATGATTGAGAACGAGAACGTTCTATGTAGGTACATATTTTATGAAATAAATCCGCATCATTATTTGAGATTATGAAAAATAATTTCTATTTTCTCTAATAATACAATTAGTGATTATCTCACTCAAAGTAAGTCAGTAATTATAACACTCCAAGGCACACAGAGAGCCGATCATGTGTGAAGTCTGAAATCCACCTGACAAGGTTTCTAAACTAATTTATTTTTATCATGAATAGGGCGAATTCAGAAAGTGGGGAGTGTGAAAGAATGGAAGAAGAAGCTTAAGGAGCTGAAACGTCTCGTCCTCATCAAGTGAGAATTCTCCCTCATAATTAAAGTCTCGAAAACAAATAAAGTTGTCATTAATCACGAGCTTCACGGGATGAGTTGCCTCGTCGCTTCCTCAAAAGCCCTCATAATTTCTCCCTATTCAATTATTACGAGTTCTTACTACACATTTGGTTTCCTCCGCTGCTTGACGATGATTGAGAGTGAATTGACACTCTTCGCATTATGGCTCAATAATCCCACATGCTTCATAAAAACCTTATAAAAATCTTAGGTATATTAAAACCATATGGATATTCACATACTTATTATGAATGAATATCCTTTTACAATGAGCATAAAAGGGAAAATCTCCCTTTCAAAAGCCAGGAGGAGAAGATGAGGAGACTTGACAGAAAATCAATACTTTTTAGCTACATTTTCCTTATTGAAGGGATAATCGTAGGAATAATAATGGAAAATAGCGAAATTGAATTCCAAAGAGAGGAAACAATGGTGCATTTTTAAGATCTGTCTTATTGGCAAGTTATTGGTGTATAAAGATCTTAATAATAAAGATCTTCTTATGAATATGCTGATAGTGTTGAATATCCAACGAGTGCAATAAGGAAAGTGAAAACAAATTGTTCTCAATCTCCATCTTATTATCCTTCAATTCTATCGCGATGAGAGGAGACAATCGGCATAATTGAACGTGGGCATCAATTTATGGGATTCGTGTTTGGATTCGTGTGTGTGTGCGCGTGGTTCTCCGAAGTGCCCAATCACCCCAAACAACTTCTTCATGATCTCCCGAAATAGAATGGAGGAGTTGTAAAAGTTTATCTTATTATTTATGTTAATTATCTCTTCGAAGCCTCTTCACTGGCCATGCACATTTTAATGCTCCTTTCTGTTCCCATAAAGGAACCCAATCGCTTTGTGCGAGAGACCCAAAGAGGAGTTGTGAAAAATCTCCTCGTGCTTAAATGAACAAGATGATCCAAACTTGCATTGTTTACTGTGGTTGCGGCCAATTGAGAGTTTCAAGAGAGACTCCTTAATGGGAGTAGAAATTAGCAAAATGGCTCAAATAAATAAATGAAGGAAAAGAAAGAGGAGTCATCCAAATATAAGACCTTACATGTTTAAGAATATATATATTATACTTGTATTTATATTAACAATCTTCTAATAGTCTTCGTATATTTTATATTATGGATGAAACAAGATGGATGCAAATATAAGTGTGAAATGCAATCTGCATGATGTTTATGAAAACTGTTTTGAATAAAAAGGACTTTATGTGCCCGATGCTCCTTAATAGGACTTGATACAAATATTCGCCATGCATTGCCAATTGATAGAACTTTGAAAATGCGTAAAGTGCAAGTAAGAGGAATTTAAGCGAGGAGTTCGCGTAAGTTCTTCGCGTAGAAATATGAAAGTCTCCTGGATCTCTATGAAAGAAGAAACGAAGACGTGTTTTCCTCCCTCCAATTTAGATACACACCAAGACGGTATCTCACATTAGGGGTACTCTGAGAGTGTGTCATCTTCCCATTCCCCATTCACTTTGACTTGGCCTAAAATTGTGCAAATGTCTTCCTCTATATAAATACCTTGGGATGATGGATCAAATCATTAGGCGAACGGACTTCTCCCTTTCAGCTGTCTTTCTATTTAGCTTCTTCCTCTTGGCTGTCATTTCTCATATAAATTTGCTTCTTTACACTCAAGTGCAAGCATATTAGTAATAAGAGCTCATCGTTAAAACTCCGAGGACCATTTTGGAGAAAACCATTTGGTCTTGGGATAATTTCATTATAGAGATTTCAAAATGAGTAAAGTCGGGTTTTTAGCTCTAATTCTTGTTGTGGTTAGTGCCGCATGGGCTGGAAGACATCCCACGCATCAGTTCAATATACCAGTCATTTCTGCAGCTTCGGCTCAAATTCCACAGGTAAAAAACTTTTCATATAATTCGACCAAATAACGCGAGCATTAGTGAATCTACTAGATTTTATTATTTATCATCGATATTTATTTATTTTTGATTCATTATTTTTAGATTGATTCATTTTCATTTTATTTTTTTACATTCAGAAGGCAGTTTAAATCTAAATATTATTTATTTAAAATTAATATTATTATTAATTAATAATAGTTTTTTCTAAATGACTTTTTAATAACATTATGAGTTTTCATATAATTTTTAAATTTTCTAATAAGAAATAAATTGGTGGGATAAGACTAGAATGTGGATTTGAGTCTTTTTAATTAATATAAGAAACTAACTAAGCTGTTTATATAAATAAATATATATTATAATCAATATAAAGCTTAATTTATGCATAATCAATAGTGTACTTAATTATTAAAAGAGGAAGGAAGTTAAAGGTCATATTATCTTTGAATAGAACTAAGTATTGTGTCGCATGATCCTAAATTCACCTAAGCATGTAAGAGATTTGGACATTAGAGGTTAGCGGGGTTGAAGGCCGAAGGAACTTCTGCGAAGAGTAATCGCATCCTCGCTCATTGTTCTTCAAACCAGCTCAAGATAAAGTCATTATAAGAGGACGAAATTAAAAGAGAACCGCTTCGTAATTCCGAATTACACTCAAATGAAAGAACGGACTTGAAATGCCATTTTCCCTTTATGACTTTATGAAGTAAGAGATGCGCCGCACTGACAAATTATACATTACATCCAATTTGTACATGGGAGTCAAACTAAGCAATCGACATCACGAAACCTTCAATTTCAACTCTCGAGCATCATAGTGGAAAATTAAGAGTTTAATCCGCCCATCTTCCTTTTGGAAGAGATTTGATGTGCACAGAGAAAGTCAGGAGGCTCGTAGTTGCACAATTTATAATTTCTACCCATTTAGTTTCTTCTTACATTTGCTGAGCCATGAGAATTATTCTGGGAATTCCCATATAACTTTAATCACAGGAACGGAATTATTGCAAAGGAGAGTTTCCTAATAACGTTTGGTTCTATAACGTGCAATTAAAACCGTCCTTTTATTATGCGCTTAGCCTAACTTCATTATACGCGTTCGGAGAAATCATCATAAAATTTTTCAATTTATATGCCTTACGTATAACGTACATAAAACGTAGCAATTATCCTCACTTAAATTGAAATAATGAATGAAATATTATATGTATATGAATATATTATGAGCCAAATATGAGTAAAATTCTTAGAATTAAAAATCCATAATTTTCTTCCAGACTATTGGATACAAATATCCAGTTCCACCATCAGGAGCTCCAACGTTGAATCGACAACCTGCTGCTCAGACGCTTACTGCTCAGAATGTCAGACCGACGGTTTCCCCAGCAGTTCCGGCAGCTTCGACTCAACAGCAAACTGTGACCAACAAGGTACCTACGTCATTGTAAATAGTTAAATAGTTAGTTAAATAGCTCTTCATCATTAACGTAAGTTATAGCACACTGTCTTTATTATAATAAGATAGTCTTTACAATACTACTATCTATGTATAGCTACTGTATAGCTAAAAGGTACTTTATATATTTACTGCGTCTGGAGTCTAATGCGTAGCCACGATGAAAGTGGTTGAGTTGAGAATTCTTAGAGAAAGAAAATATGCCCGAATAGGAAATTGAAAGAAGTTACTTTCATTTTCTAACCCACTGAACTGCTTCTTCCTTATTCTCAAATGGCGTTTAACTTATTGGAGACTCTCAGATCCAAATTCGTTCATTTGGCATTAAAAGCCCCATTATCAGTATCTTGAGTGAAGATTCTGAAGATTCTTCACCGAATGTGAAAGAACGAGATTATACGCTAATAATATACCCCTAGGTGTATATATGCTGATTGCTGATTGAAGTGGAAAGGTATAATGGGATCCATTTGGTGAAGTAATTCCTTTTCTCATCATTTGTTTAGCATTAAACTCTCAATAAACTTTTCTTTCGCGTAAATGGGATTGAAGAGAAACTTTAAGGAAAGATATGCGTTTGGGGAACTTGGGGGGAAACCGAAGGAAGACACATTGTTGAAGATACACGTTGTTGGTGCTATAACTTTCCTTTATTGTGTCGCATTTCTCAACTCTGATCCTTTAAGTTCTTGGATGTTCGATTCGTGAAACAAGTTTAGTTAATCTGGGAGTTTAAGCTCAGTTCTGAGCAATGTTGAAAGTCTTTTGCTTTTCCTGCTTTTCTCCTTCATACAAAATGGCATGAATGGTAAGATGAGGGACTTTATAAGTGATGTTCTCTTCTCCGAAGTGATTCAAAGGATCTAACGAAGTAAAATGAAATTTCATGTTTGAAACGTAATTGATATCGCTTTTCAAGTTCGTAGAATCAACACAATTAAGTATCCAATCAAGTTATTGTCAGAACTAATATGAAATTTTATCTTTTCATTATACCTTCACTTGTGAAATACTTGTGTATAGGAAATAGTATACATTATTAAAGATAGTTATCTGATAGCTTAGGTATCTTTTGTAGATAATTTGTAACATTTCTCATGCATAAAAATATAAGTATTCAAAGAACTTTGAAGTTTTACATAATATTATTAATAAAGCATTAAAAATAAAAACATTTTACTTTCAATATCCAATTTCTCGTGAAATTCTGTAATTGATACTAATTTGTAATTAATATTGCTCATTATGCTCATATTTGTAAGTTGTAATTCATAACTGATTATTTTATTATATTAATTGATTACTATTAAATTTGTTAGAATTTTGATTTAAAA
The DNA here is from genome assembly GCA_009869795.1 of Neelides sp. FZ-2019. Taxonomy (NCBI): domain Eukaryota; kingdom Metazoa; phylum Arthropoda; class Collembola; order Neelipleona; family Neelidae; genus Neelides; species Neelides sp. FZ-2019. The sequence continues at coordinate 113,124 of VJMY01000156.1, forward strand.
ATGACTGCTAAATCAAAGCATTTCCTCCAGATAAATTAATATTTTATTGAAAGCATAATGTAATTTTTTCATATTTCTCTTTGGATGAATACCTATTGTAGTATGCTGGAACAGACGACTAGCTAATTTACCCACTACGCTTCTAAATATGATTGAACTAAACGAATATTGTTATTGGGCAAAATTCATCTTTAATAAAATTCACTCGTGATTTCATTTTATGTCAACCTTTTATCTTTCTTTTCCTTTCTTTTATCTTTCAAGAATATAATGTGATTTGGGAGTCTTATTAAAATATTTCCTTCCTTCATTTTGAATAGTAGGTAGGTAAGATTCTTCGCAGTACCTTGAAGGTCAATAAAATTTCCATTATCTATAGTTGGTTCTCAAGATACGATTTAAGTTTTCGCAATTGCGATTTTCTCAAAGTCACCAGACAGAAATTAATTAATGAGGCTTAAAATTTTACTTAATTTCAAATTTTTAATTAAGTAAAGATTAAATTGTCACTTTTGTCACAAAGCATGGAGCGAGATGAAAATTATATTATTCTAATGCCCTCAGTCGCTTTAAATTTTTCAATCTGAACAAGCTAATTTTTTTTATATATAATCTACATATAATTTACTTCCTATATATCATACATAAAATGAATTTTAGACTTTACCAATTTTATGCTCTAATACAGGTTCTGAATTTATCCAACTTAATGCATTTGTTTGCTATATAAAAATAAAATTGAGTTTTTATAAGTCAAAGCTTTTGTAAAATTTATTGCAGACGATCTTAATCCTAAATGGAAAGTCATAAAACTCGAATCTCATATTAAATTTTAAAGTAAAATAATTCGTCTTTCCAGACTTAATTATATGACCGGCCAGACCAGCTCAAATATTATATGTCGAGTTCAAATAAATTATAAATCTCTTTATGTATATTAGCAATGACTTATAATAAAAGAAACCCCTAAAAGTAAAAGCGGGCAGAGTTATATGAGCAGCAAAAAATGCACATAAGACATAAGTATATTTTATAAGAACATTTTATTCTAGAAATCAAGTTTGAATTGTGAGAAAAATTGTGATAAACTCCTCTTTACACCATAATTTTTGGTGGAAATGAGTTTGGTTTTAAAAATGGCAGGCGATAATAATAATTAGTATACCCACTTACAAACAATGCCTAAAGGAAGAGTTTTACTACTCTCGTAAAACTCGGGAGAAACTCATAAAGTGCAGAGAGTTTTTTAGAGAGATCTGGAACGAATGACTACCAGCAGATCACGAGAGATTTTTCTCATACTTTTCAATCAGGGTCTGCCAATCTCTTCCAAATCCAAATGCGCTTTTATTCAGCTCACTCGAGAGAATTATGAAGGGGAACAATAATAGAAGTGGAAATAATGTCAAGATTTTTCCATTTCTTCTCTCAAAAATCATCTTTCATCTTAGTTCTTTAGGGATGTAAAATATTTGGCCTAAATACACACAGTAAACACGTCGGTGCTAATAACCTTCTTAAGCTCATACTCTTCTGAAGCATTTTAGCTAAAAAAAGGATTTAAGTACTTATGCATTAAGTGCCCATGAATAAATGTAATTATTATTATTATTACACAAAATTCATGGCTCTTTTTGAATTAAGTATAAAAGAAGAAAAATAGTCATTTTCCTCATATAAGATATATTCAAAAAATGCATATTAAAAAAAGTGTTTCTTATAATTTGACTTATAACTTCCTCCCTTCCAATAGAATTGCTTTTTCCTATCATTTGGTTTAGGAAATGAATGGCATTGTTGTGTCTTCTACATTAAGTTATCGTATAGGTATTAATTTAAGTATTCATGCAAATCTACAGTGTCAGTTTCTGTTTATTTACCTCTATTTTCATATCCCATTGTTCTGTTTTCACGTTTAAAAAAACTTGAATATCACGGCGCAAAAAGGAACAAAACTCCCACTCTCAATCTCGACTTTAAAGATTTTGAGGATTACCAACTCTGTTAGATTTCATTTTAAATCCCCTGATGAGAAAGTGAAATGGATTTAATAAGTGGCAAACAAACTGTTTGAGTTCATTGAATAATTCACACATGAAGGAAGCGCATTATAATTGAAAATTATTGTTCTTCAAGACTTGTTAAGAGCAAACTTTCAGATGTTCAACGTTCCCTTTATGTTATTAAATATCGTGTAGATAGTTGTAAATAAATACAACAAACGGATCTTCTTATGATCATAAATATTTGCAAAGTGTTTGTGTGTGTTGTTCTATGTGACACGGTTGTCCATCCGTGGCAAATTGCTCAAATTTAGATCTAATCTTCTACCACCCAACCACGAAGTGCCATAATATAAATATGAGACACATTAAAATATGTTCATTACATTAAATCTAATTAGTTCGGCTTGTAACAAACAAAAGAAAAATAGAAATAAAAATAGAAATAAGTAATGGAAAAGAGAAAAGCTGCATGTAAGAAATATTGAATTAATCTTCTCTACAGTGCACTTTTCATTTTTTGGAATTTTCAGGTTTCGACTGCTGGTGGGAATTTGCAGGCGAGTGCTGCAACTCAAGACGATGCCCGCCAGCTTCATGCTCACCACATGGCTCAAATCCAAACCATCGACGTGGCATGTGGGAAAGAGCGGATGACAGTCAGAGTCACATTCGACCAGTCCTTTGACGGCATTATTTATGCTAAGGTAAGAAATGAACCGGTGAATTCTGACTAACTTAAATTTAAGCCAAGCAATACTTAGGTGCAATTGGTACTTTTATAATGAAAGTGAAATGAAATTTCCAAAGAACTCAAGAACAATGGGAATCTCTTTTAATTAATGCTCCATTATTTCAAATTTTCCTCTTCAATTACAATTATTCTCGGGTGTAGTCTATTAAAGTTGAAAATTACAATGCATTTCTTGAAATACCTCAAGGCTATAATCCTATTACAAAAATTGTTTGATTTTAATTATGTTTAAGAGATTCCGCGATGAAAAGTCTCACAAAATAATAAAGTAATATTATACCTTCATAAATAATAAATCCTTAATAAATCTATATAAAAATCCTTATTAATACCAACAATTAATAAGGGTGATTATGAATACCAAAACGTATATTGTGCTCTTTAATAACATTAATAAGTAAACATAATTACAATTACAATTTAGCAATGTAAATTAAATTAGGAATTCCTCATTAATTTGTATGAATTTAGGGTCATTACAACGATCCGAATTGTCGGTTTGTTCTTCCAAATTCCGGCCAAAGAATGTACCAGTTTGATATGGTGACGGGGCAATGTGGCGTTCAGTTCATTGATTCTGGACTCACGAACGGAGGACAAGCGTACGTCGAGGGTCTCTTGGTCATCATTCTTGAGCCAGGAGTGCAAGAGGCTTGGGACGCTGCGAGGAGGATTCGGTGTCTCTGGGAAGGAAACATCGACCAAACCGTCACGTTTCCCCTCAGCATCAACATGTTGGATTCGCAAACTCTGACCTTCAGCGGTGACACGGCGTCAGCCTCTTTGGAGATCCAGGTTAATCGACTTCCTCTCTTTATTACTAAACCCATTGCAAATTGGATTTGGACGCTCAAATGAGTCAAATGTCCTTTCACATCATGATTCTCATCTTAAACGAATTACATATTTATAAACGCATTAAAATTCATTAAATAGACCTCAAGGTGAGTGCGAACATATGCACATGGTCTGGTTACTTACTTTGAGATAATGTTATAGTTAATAATTTACAAAAGAAAAGGCCAAAGGTTTCTCAGAGTGAGAATCACGATCTTTGCTATATAAATAATTTATTATTTGAAGATTCAGACAGTTGTAAATATACTCTGAACATTTTGCATGAGTATTTAATAATTTTCATGAACATAAACATACACATGTGCATTTAATTATTACTCACTTTTTATTTGTTTATTATATTGACTTTAATTTCGGAAAAGTAGTCCTTGCATAGTTTCTTCAAATACATTAAACCATGAATCATTCGAAGGATTGGATTCTTTCATTGATTAATGAATTGATTGAACGTGAAATTATAGGCCTTATCAAATAATAGGAATAATATATTTATTGATGACCAGTTTTGCATATAAATTATAAAGGTGGAAATTAAAAGGAAATTAGATTCAAAAGATCAGTTAAAGCTGAGTCTAACAAAAGTCAATTAGCGAAAGGCATCAGATATTTGTATATTATAATGCACATTGAGCGGCCAAGCTATAAATATGGAGATCTTCCCAATTGTGTTTTCTATCCCCGTGTGTGTTGATTGGCGAAGGTTATAAATAGGGAGTTTATTGAATTGGAGAGTTGAGGCGGATGTCAACGTAGATTGAAAGGGTCAAGTTGTCGGGTCAAAAGGAAAGTTTAAGGAATAATGGATGAGATGCTCCTGAGGATGCGGGACCGTATGACCGATTCACGATCTTGAGCATGATGAAGCGGAGATGACCCACTCCACATTCCTTGGATCATTCTATGGATGATTCTATGGAGAAGGAAACAGGGAGGAACTCCAATCACCCTTATCAGTGTGGAATAATAAAACTCCTCGTCCTTTGTAGCCGAGGTGAGCCGTGGAAGGGACAGATCTGTGTCAGGTCCCTCGTCTATACATATCACAGACTCAATTCATTAAGAACTACCATGGCAAAGAACTTTACCTTCTCTTCCCTGCTCAACATGAGACACATTGGAATTTAATATAGACAATTTAATATACATTCAAATTTATATACCAAAATCTATATACGAATGCCTTATCCGCTGTCTCTTTCAATCACCGTCTCGCTCACAATGAGTGTCTTTTATATTCTGTTTTAATATATTTTACATGCATTACAGTACGAGATCTCGGTTTAATAATGAAACATATAGCTTTATGTTTTAATTCCATCTCATCACTTCCCTTCACTCTCTCGTTGCATCCTATTATAGACAAACTGAGGAACTTCATGTGTCACTCTAGCTCTTATTTAAGGAGAACGGGACAGAACATACATGGATTTCTATGTGAAAATTAGGTGGTTTGATGTACTGGAAAAGGAATTTGTTCCTCTGGGGGCATCTCACTTCATCTCAGCAAGGCGTTGCACGTTTAAATACCTCTCGCCTCACTTCATCTACTTAAATCTCCTATATGGAATATCATTCATAATGTGTGAGGAAATATAAACTAGGGATTTAAGTGTATACTCTTTTATATGCCATTATAGAAGTATGGATCCCATCATTTCTTCACTTCATTCCCCTATTAAGCTCTCATCGTTATTCGCATTTCTTTTCAACTCACTTCACACTTTGTAGCAGAAGAACGAACACCTTAATACCTCCATTGTTTTTCATGCCTCCAAAGATCGATTAATGAGGACGACTTTCTTAAAATCTTAAACCGGGATTCATCACATGGTTAATAATTAATGAATTTCATATTTTCATACAAGCCCTTTCAAACTCAAGCCGGTAGATTTTAAACAGGGATTTTTAATAATGAATATATTCTTATTTCACTCTCGCTATATATGATTTTGGCTAATAATGATAAAATTCGTCGATGAACTCCTTTGAGACTTTAAAGACGTGATCTTCCTATGTTCGTAAATTCCTTTGGCTTTTTAAGTGTGCGTAAGTATAAAAAAGTAAATATTTTCTATCGCACTATTTTATGAGTGCTTATATGAAATTTACATATGTTTATATAAGCCCTTGTAGTTTGAGAAGATTGAGCAAAAGATTTTTTTATACCTGCCTATACATTTAATAAGGAGAAGTGAAAAATTGAAAACTTTCTTTGGTAAATTTTTCTGCTTCCAATCTTAATGATAGATGAGAGTCGTTACTTTCAAATAATCAGCATTCGCTGCTTTAATGGCCTTTGAAGCACTTAGTGCTACGTTAATTAATTTCTTTCTATTCCTTCCTCTCAGAAAAGCCACTTTATTTCACTAAATAACTCCTACTTAATGTTAATCCCTTTCATTTTCATTTTAAACAGTCAGGTGTATTAGACGTCTTGCTAATATCTTTATAAAAATTATATAATAAACCCAAGTCAATTAGAACTTACTCATTTTTATATCGATGATAAATCATAAAGGGATTGTGCTAAATGGAAAAATGATGCTTTTAAACTTTTCAAAATATCATAAATTGCATTGATGCATAAATGGTTTTCAATTATCCTTCATTTCCAAATAGTAATTAAGTAGACGTAAATCAATTCTTGGAATTCATATTTTGTGCGTGAATATTTCGTTAATTCATCAATTAATGGAGATGTTTCAAAAATAAAGTTTTTTTCGAAACTTTCTTTATTTTGAAAATCACAAAATATTTAGTAGTGAATGCATATTGGAGAAATCAATAATTGAATTTAGGTCGAATCATCCGGTCAGCATCTCCTGCTCACCATCCATAAACTTCTGCTACACGAGTGAACAATTCCATCTCGAATGGGATTGTCATTCCCTTGTCGAGCATTTCATGAGACGGAGAGACGAACTGATAAATAATAAACTTTCTTCATGCAAGATGAGATGGAATTCATGATTTGCATGCTTCTTGGCTTCTTCGATTATCCATCCATATCTGTCCGAAAGACTCGTGAACTTGTACATGAATAACCTTTGGTGCATCTCACATTCTCGACATTGTTGAGGAAAAATACTCCATTGTTCGGTAGAATGACAATAATCATTTTTATAGCTAGAAGCCATAATATATTCATAACTCGCATCCATATATGAAATCACGCAGACATGGTAATCATGATTCTCATTATTCTCATTATTATGAGTGAACTAATTTGATTAAAATTTAATTTGATAAAATTCAAAGGCGACAGATTTAAAATAAGAATTAAGTCTTTAGATCCCGAATGAATTACACATGCAATATTTTATGTACAGAAAATAAATATAAAATATATAGTAGTTAAAGCATGTATGAAGTGAATTAATTAATTAAAGGAAAATAGTTAAATTTCTTTTAATGTGCTATGCAGAATGGCCGTGGTCCGAGGGCTCAAACCGTTCAAGGGCTTGTTCGAATCGGAGATCTTCTCACAGCTGTTGTGACCGTGCAAGGTGACGCCGACTTTGACCTTCTCGTTCGAAATTGCGTGGCCACCGATGGAACTCCAAACAACAGGATCGTCCTCAGTGACAAGTTTGTGAAAAGAGAAAGTTTCGAATTCCATTATTTAGTTCAAAGGGTCCTTGGTAAACTTATTAACTATTTTATGAGTCCAAGATCTTCAAATATTTGCTTTACAAAATCCTTCAATTCTTCATAATCTCTTTAAATGCCCGAGTTTTGAACGAAGGAGATCTACGCGGAAATAGGAAAACTTTAAGGATTAAATTTTATTTAAACAGAATGATTACTTGAACGAGCGTAATAGAGTTAAATACTTTACCAATAGGATATCCTATAGAATAGGTAATATCCTATTTGGGAAGTATTCTATCCATTTATCCATTCCATAGAATACGCATAGAATTTATTGCGTGAAGAAGGAATAACAGTTCATAACACATCATTAGTTAATGCCAAATGTGTGTTTATGTGTTCTTTTCGTTTTTATCAAAGATTCCATTTTCCAAATCGGAAGTCAATGTAAACTATAAGAATAAATATGCGGAGGGAATTGATATTCAATCACTGTTTTATTGTCCTTGGTTTTCTAGCAAAGGATGTGCTACAAAGCCGAAGTTGATGGGCGGCTGGCAGAAACAAAGGAACACTGGGAACATTCTCTCCTATGCTTATCTGAGTGTAAGGCGGCGACGACCTTTGAAATGAAACCAAGTCCATTGGAATCAATTTCCTAATTAATCTGATGAAACATTTAATGAAGCATTCATATTGATTTCCATCCAGGCCTTCAAGTTCCCCGATGTGATGGATCTCTTCTTGGAATGCACGGTGTCGCTCTGTAAGGGTGCTTGCGAAGAGTGTGCTGAATACACGGAGGTGCTTTTTCATTTAACCCAAATATGATTTTCATTATTACTCACCTATCTCTATTGATTAGCCATTTAGGTAGAGATTTAATACCTTCTATAAAGTTCGAGTACCTTCTATAATATGTCAATAATTTTTCTTTGATATGAGAGATAAATTTAATTAAAGATCCAATGGAAATTTTAACTATCACAAATGCCCGTATTCAGCACTTTAATTAATTTCAATTATAATTTGCCTTCTTACTGGAATTTTCATTAAGTTTATATATTACATTTGATATATATGCCTTAACAAAATAAGTTATATTTATATTTATTAAAATTTCTTTCGCTATCAAGATACACACTTCATGTGTCAATTAATATTTATACAATATATTTTTATATTTACAATAATACCAACAATAATGCAATGTTTAAAGCAGACGAACTTTAATGAATTCCGAAAATGCCGTTGTGCATTATTGTTTGTATATATTTAAATATAGTATGTATGCATGTATTATAGGACTATATGCCTTAAGTAGGACGTAGATCTTCTCATGTTGAGGTATACTTTTTTAATGAAGAGACATTAGTCTTAGGTTAATTTTAAATAGTATACATAGGTATCTAAAAACCTAAGCGTTAGCATATTACTGGAAAAGCTCTCACTGAATACTAAACTAAATAAAATACACATGACAAATTGCTTTACAATTTGTAATTAGTTATTCGATCCGTTGAAATGCTCTGCGGTTGAGAGAGGTATTTAGTATACAATTATACATTTAACTCCCTTGTTAATGATGTTAATGTTAATCCACGAAGGACAAAGTAACTAAATACATAAACAAAAGATGTTTATGTTTGCGTTCCCAAAAGCTAATTTAAACACACGCCTATTTTTATCTTTGAATAATATCAATCCGGCGGGCATCTCTTTTTACACCCTAAATCCTCCACTTTCCTCGGCCTTCATTAATTAATAATTATCATTATTTTCCAATTTAATTATTAAATGCCAATTAAAGAAATGCTGATTGATTCCTCTTGGTTAATTAACTATGATGACATTAATGTGCAATAATTATTGCATTAATTAGTCCAATGAAGTCATTTGCAAAGGATCTATAATGTATGGAATGTTTAACAAGTTTTGGGTCTCTTTCCCATGCAGCTCCACGTTCCCTCCCATGGGAAAGATGATGTTCCAGAAATTGATCAGCGGTCGGGAGCTACGAGCGTGGCGAGGGAAAGGAGAAGTGTTCTTGACTTCAACATCACGACAGACGCGAATCCCCAAGACTCCCTCCGACTCAGAAGAGTCGTCCACGTCGTCGGGCCTGATGATCTTCCAGAACTTGCTTTGGCTGGCCCAGCCGTTTATGGTAATTTAATAAACAAAGTCTAGTTGGGCTCTTTTACCCTCTTTTACTCCTTCTAATGGAAAAGCTAAAAGGCTCTTAAGTGCCTACTTATTCATCAATCATCAGTTCTTACGAGAAAACCGCGCTTTCCGACCTTATAAATTCATTTTTATTCCTTCTTCCTCATTATTTCTTTAAAAATATTATTAATTCCATTAATTCGTCTATAAAAACCCTATATAAGTAAAATACTTTTATAAAAAGGGGGGATTGTGACTCTTAACGCATTACAGATAGTATTAGTAATTAAAGCCAAAACGAAAAAGAAAATATTGGGGTTAAAAGCAATTTATCTTAATTGCCAATTTATAATTTAATTTTTAATTTTTTGGGGCTAAACTCTAACCAAGTACTCATTTAATATACCTTGTATCAACAAGGCTTGTTGTTTTCTTGTCGGAAATTAATTTTTTTTTGATTTTTTGTTCATTTCATAGGAGGATGCCAAAGTAATTGTTTCTCGCTGCTTTCCATCGTGGCCTCAGTTTCAATCACCCTTCTTATGGTCATGTCTTCAATTGTGTGCTTTGGAGCTTTAAGACGCAGGCAGAGAGACGAAAAGTATTAATTAACCTTTAAAACAAATTACTAAAAACCATTTAGTACTTCGGTAAAATTTATGTATAATCGCATAGAAACGTATCTCTTGCTCATAAGTTGAGCGCTATGATAAGATGATCATAAGAAAGTATTTTTGTTAGATAAAATAAAGAGTGCTGTATGTTTTAAATCTTTTTATACTTTTAATAATTTGATACTCTGTTGTCCTTTATTTTTTAATTAACTTAAATGTTTAAACATTAATATAAACTTATCTGTTTAAATGGCTATTGACCTTCTCATAACAGTTGATATTTTTAAATATCAAACAATCAAATGATGTAAAATAAGAATTTTTTGTGGCCAGTTATTCCTGTAATGTCTTTTTATTTTTATTTAAAAGCTTATTTATACTTTTTATAATTTGAAAAATATTTGTTTTGCATAAAAATATTTTATTTACAATAAAATTACAAAAGTGTGATAGCCTGAGAAGTAGATAGATAATATTATAACGAGAGAAATTAACGATATGATGCAAAACTCACATGTGCAATTATCTGATCTTTGAGTATTACGTTTAAGAAATTAGCATCTCTCTATTATCACGTGTATGACTTTGAAATTCATGATTTCTTCGTGAATAAATGTTAATAAATAAAAATTCTTGCCTACATTAACATTTTTCATTAATTTTCATAATTCCATAATTTATTATTTTAAACGAAAGAATTTAATGTACTACATTTATAAATAAATTATACAGATGGTTTCGTATTCTCGACTTGTCTGGTGTAATTTTATCCTCTTCTTAAGATTAATCTCATAAAACCGTTGCGAAAATGAAGATGATTATGATTCTAATTGTCACGGTCAGCAAAACAAAGGTCGGTATGAACAAGGACTGTAAACAGTAATTCTTGTACGTTCGCTCGTGGAGGTTTACAACCGAATAAAGATTGAAAACATCGACGGATCCTTTTATGAAGCATAGGAAGATGGCTGTCACACAGATCCCAAAAAAGATAATCTAATTACAATGATAATGAAGAGCTTGTCGAGACTGGAAGCTGCTGGACACTGGTTCTTTAACAAAATATAATCCATAGCCGAGAAAACAAACCAAAGGAGAACACGGAAACATTGCGAATTTGTAGCAGAAATTAAAACGCGTCAATGAACAAAGAACTGAATGATTTTTTATATTTTTCTTGATGCCTTCTTTTCCATTTTTAGAAATGCATTTATAGCTGACAAATAACAAGTGAATGAAAGAAAGGAGGTGACATTTTGAATGGACTTTCAAGATGACCAAGAGTAATCATGATACCTTTGAGTAATTATGAATTATCTATAAATTAAATGTAATTAAAATTTTATCTTTATTTTGATATAATATTTGGCGCAGAATAAGGATAATGATATAAATTGGACTATTGCAAAAAAAACCAAGATGAAGTGAAATAGAAATAATTTCTCCAAAAATTAAAACTTAAAGCATATTTTCAATTTTTCAATTCTAAAATAAATGGCATTTGGAATACGAAACATACTAATGATGCAAATAAGTAATAAATTTATTTGAAGATTGGCTAAAAGTTTGCTAAAAGCGAGATCATAAATTAACAAAATTTAATTGACATTTGTAAGCATAGTATGGCAAAATTGTTTAAATGTGTGAAGACATAGGGAAATCGTATTTGGGTATGAAGTATGTAAGTAAGCGATAATTGTTATGAAGTGCCTCGGTTGAGGATTGTAAAAAAAGCATTATGATCAAACACGTTTCATCTTCTCCTTTTATGGTGTAAATAACTTGGAAAGCACGGAGAGAAGATCAATTATGCCTCTTGAGGAATACACGCTTAATATTTGGATAATAAGTATAAAAGTGATATGACTGTCACATTTTTTCTTTGACGCATTCTTGTCTGGATATCAATTTTAAAGAAACGAGACGGAACGCTAACAAGGAAAAGCTCTAATAGATTATCTTAATCATAAATAATAAGTCTTATTAAAGTGGTGGAATTTCGAATTTATTATATTCTTAGCGTTAGATGGGAATTTGTTCTGTAAATGGGATCTTTGGGTTTTTGGTTTTCTCTCAAGTCAGTAGTACAATGGACGCGGGACGGAACTCACCGAAGAACGTGGTGGAATTTTTATTTAATAAAAAATTTCATAAACGCCGTTCACACAAGCACATTATCATACAGATCTACATCAAATCCATTAAGCTATTCATGTGTGAAATTATTTAATTAGGGAGAATTTCTTTGAAGATGCTTCACAAGATTTATTTACATAATTGTGATTTCCTCATCGGAGAGATATGTCATCCTGCGCATAGTCTTTTTCCACCGGGAAACGCCGGATCTTTTCCCTCGACTTCCTTCTTGCAATTCTATAAAACGAGTTCGCTTTCCTCAAACTTCCACTTCGTTCGAGAATCTTTAACCATCAAGATACATTCATTCACATTGAGATTTTTGAAAAACTTTTTTCATTTTTGATATTTTTACATAGCTGTTCGGTCGTTTCATTAGGGCCGTTAAATGATTTATAACTTTACACAGAACAATAAAAATGTATTTATTGAAAATTTTATATCATTGTAAAAATAAAAACTAGTGGAATTTATATTGAAGGATCGTGTTGGAATTCAATTTTTGTACTTATGACTTGTAAGTTCGAACAATTGTTACTTCATTTGTGAACCGTAACGCTGCGAGTTTAGCACTTATCAAGGGAACTTAAACACTGATTGTGAATTTCATTTTAAAAGAAAGGAAAAACTTTATCTTGTATAACAAAAAGAAATTAAAGTTTTTATTTTTCACCCAAGTAATGTTGAGAATACCTACAATTGAAAACGGTTGAAGAATTCAAATAAGCAAATTCAGTTTGTATTCCCTCGTACTGCTGGAATCCGAAGGTAATTAATACACACACACACATTATTTTACGTTACGTTTAATATTTCTAAAAGCTTTACATTGTAAAAATATGTGAAATTTTTAATTGATAGCTCTCTAATTTTCAATTGCCCGTTTACACTTAATAAGTATCATATAATTCCATATACAAATAGTACAAATAGTAAAATAGTACAATTAATTTGTTTATAGTTTGAATTTTTGAATCAATTTTCTAATATGCATAAATCAATCTTTCAACCCATTATGCATATCAATTAGAAACTTAAGGAGAACACAGCATATTTAATTGCATTAATATAGGGATTAACTAAAAGTCGTTAGCATTTAGCTAACCATGATTAGTTGAGGAGGTCCATGATCATTTGATTATACAAATAAAATCACGTACAAACACATAATTTTCATAATTCGGTGTCTCTTATTCTATGGATGAAGCTGAAGAAAAGAGTTCTCTTAATTTTCATGCATCTCATGTTTTGTGTTAGACATCTCCAGCCTTTTCACCTTCGTATATAAGGTTGCATTAATATCATTTTCTCATTACTTTATAAACACTTTAGTACGTCAGCAACCAGCAAGAAATCTTAAAGCAACGACTCTTCACTATTATGTAATTTCCTAATTTTTCACCTCTTCTCTTTCATAGAAAATCAATAATTATTCAGGAGTTAATATATGAGATTAAATGACTAATGAAAATGCATATAAGATAAACTTGCTGGTTTCACTCATTAAATGCTATATTTATTTTAATAAACAAACAGGTGTAAACAGTTAAACGGTTTTTCATTAGAAGAATGCTTAGATAGAATATTAAAGTTTGGCTTATTATAGTTTATAGCTTATTACTTATAAATTAATTTTATTTATTAATGAAACTTTTTGGGCGCTTGCTTGGGGGAATTTTTTAAGTATTAACTTCTATACAATGGCATATCAAGAGCTCCATATGCCACTTCCTGAGAAAAGATATTTTAAGTATATGAGACAGATGGTTTACAATACATTAGTTTAAAAATTATATCCAGATTTGAGTAGACTGTTGTGATATGTCATCATTTTGAGTTGTCTGACAGATTCTAAAAATATTTTTGCTTATTTTCAAACTCAAATGTCATTCTTTTGAGTTCATTTCATTTTAAAAATACGAAATGAATCTTAAACTTCACTCGCGTTGAATTCTTTAAGGTCAACCACCCCCTTTAAGAAGATTTTTAATTCAATGCATGAACATCCTTCGAAAGTTTATAATAAAGTTCCATACAAGGACTTTTATCATTAAACTTCTTGGCTCGAACTCGATAATTGTCATTTGGCTAATTAAATTGAACTTCCCTTATCATTTCCTCATATTTGAATGTTAAAAATTAGCAATTAAAAATTTTAATTTTGTAATACTTAAAGTAAAAGTATAAGTTTTTAAATTAATGTGAAATCTACCCGAATTCAAATTTTGATATGGGAATTTTTAACAATTTTTTTACTAGATTGATTCGAAATTATGAAGGGATTCAATTTTTTAAAAATTTTTATCTAATTTTGTGAGATTTCAACATTTGAGTAATTTCATGACTCTTCATTCAAAGAATTTGTCAGATTGTGAGTGAAAGGACGAACGGACCATGAACAAGGCCAAATGGTGAAAACTTTTACATTAATTTATTTCAGAAGAAAGCGAGAATCATTTTTTTTTACTTCCTTTCATTTTTAATAGGATTTAAGCTCTCTTTGGACATTTCATTAAATGTATTCTATTCCTTGAGTAAAAGTAAAAATTGCCAATGAAGGATACATATGTATAACCGTGTAAAATACCTAGTATAAAAGTATACACATAGAAAGTAATGCAAATGTCATATACATTATGTAAGTACTAGGTATATGGCATGATAAAAGAGAAAGTGAGAATAGAGTGGTGAAAATGAATGAATTCGTTTTATATCCTTTAACACTCACTGAACTCCAATTTCCCCCACTCCTACGCCAATTTGGTACGCTAAAGTTCCTTTCTTTAATTTCCGCGATACATGGCCAGGTTGAGAGGAAAGAAGGCAAGGAATGGAAATGATCTCAATGTGATCAGCGCAGGAGGTTAATAGGAAATCCTCAATGATGTTTGAATTATACAGAGATGAGAGAATGAGTCTCATTTCGATGACATGAAGCACTTAGAGTAAATGGAACTCACTAAAGACCTTATTATAACTCAGACCACACATGATGAACTATGAACTTCTGAAGTTGAAACTTGACGAGAAATGAAAAAGCGAGGATGGTTAATAGCTATATTGATATAACTATGCGTAGTTTACCACTATAATCTATTTAAGCTCATTTATAATATGGTTTAATAGCCATAATGCACAATCACTCACAATGGTTCGCATACTTCTATGTATACTCGTCCACATGCACAACAATGAATTTCTTTCTCCTACTTTCTTAAAAAGAGTAAAGAAAATATTATTATTATTTTTTGCTAAGATATTGAATGATTCTTCTACCACAATAGGAAATTAATCTATTTAAATATTTAATCTATACTTTATAATGATAATTAGATAACTGCACAAGCAAGAAAATCAAATTGCTTTTTATGTCTTGATAATGCCCATTAAAGCATATAAATACTGAAACTTTTCTCGTATAAATAAGTACTGAGCTTACATTTATGTTGTGAATAGAAATGCCATTTAATGTGTTCAAGAACCAATAGCATTTTATAAAGGTGTACATTTGCCTATAGATAATATAAACATGATATACTTATTCATATAACTGTTAAATAGGCATTTTTTACTTAATTGTAAAAGGAAGATATTTTCTTGTGTAACGTGTAACTTTTAACGTAGGAGGGTTCTTATTTGAACTCTTGTGTTTTGTGCTTGGAGAGAAAAGTTCTTTGTTGAAAGAAGATTTTTCACTCCATTAGACAAAGCTGTTGCTTTGTGTGAAACTCCGCTTGAACGAATAAGACGGAAAAAAGAATGTTTTGTTTATGCTTGTAGTTACTCCCAGAATGCGAAGAAAACCAACAAATGAAACCAACATGAATTTCGCAATATTTCAGCCGACTTAACATGGAGCTTATTTCTTTCACAGCTTATTTATTATTTTTTTTGCAAATTGCTGAATTATTTAAAAATTAATTTACCAAGCAAGAAAAATTATATTTCTGCAAGAATGCTTTTAATTGACAAATCCATAATTAGTTTATGTAAATAATTTTTCATCTCAATACTTACTTCCTTAATTTATTGTTTTTTTTACTTAAAGTAATATTTTCTTATTTAACTAAATTTTCAATTTATATTAGTGATGAGGCGAATAGTGGTTTTTAGGTATTCGGTGAATAACGAATAGTTGAGATTTTATACGAGCCGAATACGAATTATTCGGTGAATAATTCGTAAATTTTTAAACTATGTGATTTATGAAAAATCATTATCATTTAGAAAGACAGGAAACTTTAATGATATCTAATTACAATTGATACATTTCACTCTTTAATTTTTATTCCAACTAAATACTATGTTGAACATGCATTTTCATACATTTCTGTCTTATTTCTGTAAATTTAGCCTACGGATTATTCGCCGAATATTCGGCGAATAGTAACAAATAGTGAAAATCAAAACGAACCGAATATTTATATTCGCCCCATCACTAATTTTTATACTAACTTAATATACAATTTTATTAGTTTTATTTAATCTCATTTTAATTAATCAAATTAAAATTATCAAATTAATAAATTCAATAAGGAATGATGAATTATTGATGAATTTAAATTAAAACTAATTTCCAGATCTCATGGATGAACGAGTAACAGACTCCGTTAGTAAAATTCAGTCCGAAAACCCCCAAGGTCTCGTCGACCCCGAGAACCCAATTCCCCAATATCTTCGCGTCATTTCTTGCATTTTCTTCATCGGGATCTTCATAGTGGGAGTTGTGGGGAATGCCATGGTGGCAATTGTCATCTCCACGTCCAAAGATATGCGAACCTCCACGAACATCTTCCTCATCAACTTGAGCATCGCGGATCTTCTCCTTCTCCTCATCTGCACACCGACCGTTCTCGTGGAAATCCTCTACCATCCGGACATATGGATTCTTGGCCAATTCATGTGTACGTTTTTATCTTTTCTCCCTCACACGCTCCGCATCTATTTTGGATTTGGTCATGAACCATCACGTCCATATACTCACAATACCCCTTTCAAAAGTCAGTAGAGGATGTTCATCTCATGGATATATCATATTATGTATTTATTACTGATATAATTTTATATAAGCCTGGTTTATTTTGTAATAAAATCAATGAAGGGTTTTCTTGTCAAACACTTTTGTGAAAGTAGTAAATGACCACATTGCCATTAAATGTTCGCTTTGGACGTACGAGGGAAGCGGAAGCTTTTCTTTAAGTCAACTGACAAAAGCCCCCGCCTCTCCTGTTCATGAAAGAGATAAGATTCCCATTATTATGATAGCAATTGGTTCAAAAAGGCGTTTATTGTCGTTCCACTCTCTGCCCCTTTGATCTCGCCAAGACTTTGGAGAATGAAATTAAGAGTTTAATTTAATAGTCAATTTATGTTGGAATTTCAGGCAAGTTGGTTCCGATGCTCGAAGTGACAGTTTATCATGCCTCTGGCCTCACAATATTGGCCATTAGCTTTGAGCGCTACTATGCCATTTGCTGTCCTTTGAAGGCAAATTACGTTTGTACGAGAACGCGGGCAATATGCATCAACGTTGCGACTTGGTTTACCGCCTCATTAATCACAAGGTCAGGACCTATATTTTCTTAAATTACATTTAACAGTTCTCTTCTCATTTACATTTGCATTTTGAGATGAATAATAATAATTAATAAATATTCTTATGAAAGAAATGAGATTAGTGATTAGTACAGTTAAATGGGAATATGGGAAATAATAATGTAGTTAACAAAATAAATGTTACATGTTTAAATTCTTAGATTATTTATAAATACTGCTAATTATTATTTATTGCGGAAAGATTCCAAATTAATTAAACGGTGTAAAACCTCTATAAAGATATAAATCTATTTCTCACTTCCATATTAATTATTAATTATTTAATAAAACCTTATTAATTTGTCGTCATTAAAATTATTTTAAAGAAAGTGTTTTTAATTAATTATTTTAATAATATTGTTTTAATTAATATATTAAAATTTAATTATTTTAGCCCAATCTACTTTATGATGCACTTCATATCAAAGATAACCACAGAAGAAGAAAAGGTCGACTCGTGTCTGATGGGAATTGGGAGTTTTTGGCCAGATTTCTATTGGATTTTATCAATCGTTCTCTTTTTCATTTTGCCCCTTGTCATTCTTTTGATAACTTACGGGATCATAGCGAAGAAGCTCACCATGGACCGATCAGAATTGAATGCCAAAAATGAGAATCTGAAGGGGAGAAAGCAAGTGGTGCTGATGTTGGGAACAGTCGTTTTTACCTTTTTCTTGTGTCTTTTACCTTATCGCGTCCTCACCCTCATTATCATTTTGACCGATGTGAATTCTCTGAGTAGCGAGGTCCTGTACAACTTGATATATTTTTCCCGGGTTATGCTGTACATGAACAGTGCTCTGAATCCCATACTCTACAACATCATGTCGTCAAAGTTCAGGAATGGATTTCTCCGTCTTTGTGGCAAACGCCAAAGGAGTCACTTCCAGCGGAACGGGACGCTCCTCACGATGACCACGACAACTTCGGCAAATGGAAATTTCTCAATGGCTCTCGTACCAAATCACATTTCACCCGAGCTTGGCGCGTCCATTGTGAGGAAAAACGGCGTATCAAAATTGGACCAAGAAGGGGTAAAGAAATATTTTTCAAATGAATCTTTGAAAGACTTTATGGTTAAAAACATGGTTAGTTCAGCAAACGGAGCCAAAGCACCAAACACAAACACGGAAAGAAATTCATCAGTGACTTATGTTCAATCAACGTCGAACGGCGAGACTTTACTTTAAGTTAACTATTAGAGTTATAGTATATAGTTTGAGTTATAACATTATTAATTTGTAATTTATTAATTTTTTTTAGCTAAAACGTGTTTAAATTTAACATTAGACCCAGTCCATCGAGTTTTCGAAATCTCAATGTCCCCTTTCTAAGTCAACGCTATTGCGCGCCCGCATTTCTCGCATAGGGTTTACGCATAAATTTCTTCCGGATTTTTCACAATATATTATACATTTTTACTATATATAAATAAATACACGTTTTATGT